>JAJHSJ010000004.1:111589721-111678294 GCA_021015155.1 Magnolia officinalis
AAGCCAAATTGGATATTTACTAGTTTTGGTAAAAAACCATGAAGTCTAGTAAGAATGGTGACCGGTTATAAATAGTAAGTCCAGTTTTTAGGGAGTTTTAGTTTAAACTTCTGTCTTAGGTTTGAGCTCAATATTTAAAAGATTGTAAATTCATTTTTAAATCATCAATTAATTTATTAAGAATTTATTAGAATTTATTTCTATTTTTATTTGCGATGGATTCGACAAAGCTCTATGAGGGGCCTAGAAAGCACCGTGAATTTCTTGAGGAAAATGGTGATCCACCTCATCATCACATCCCTCCCTGCATCAGAACACATGCATGTTTGTTGGTCGTGTGTAAAGATTAAAATACAAAACATCATTGAAAATGGCTATATTTCAATATGCATGAGTAATAATTCACATAGAAAATTAACTGGCAGGCTAATAAATCCTTATACAGTGGATGATTGGTTTCTATTAAATATTTTTACCTTTCTAAAATATTTTTAACGGATGACCACCAATGTTTATTTTTCAAATGGGTCTCAATTTTTCTTTGAACAAAATACATTTTCAATGATGTTTTTAAATTTTTAAAAATATATTTGATTAATTATAAGAGTTTTTTTATTCAAAGAAAAATGGATGATTTATTAATTATAAGAGTTTTTTTATTTCAAAAACACAAAGTTCAAAATGGAGTTTTACTGACTATGAATTGCCTGTGCATCAATTGCGAAGAATAAAAACTTAACGGGAATTAAGTTCTTGAATGGGAAGGTACTTCTTCACCTAATGTTGGTGACATTGTTCTTCTTGAATCTTTTTTGTTTGGACTGCACCTTTGGAGTAGTTCAACCCATTATAAGTACTGTTCTTTAAGAGTCTTACGATTATTTTTTTTCTTCTTCTTCTTTTTTTTTTTCACATGGATCGACTCTTAGCTTGCACACCTCATATTAAAACTCAAACCCATGACTACGATGTTAAAACGCAGTGCATACATGGCATCTAAACCATGCATCCATTTCAACTCTTCATTGGCGCTGTAAATCCCAATGGTCACCATCCCAATGGATATTGAAGGTGATTGGATTTTCATTTTGAACTATAGTTAGCAAAATGCCATATGACAGTTAAAAAAAAAAACAAAAGATATGGAAAATAGGAAAATAGTCATGTTTGATTTAATTTCAACTATTAAATTGTTAATAAAAGAGAATAAAACCCTAAAAAATTGGAGAATAGAAAGTTTGGCTTGGGACAATGACAACTAAAAAAGTAAACTGAAGTAATGACCACGCATGCACGCGCAACAAGCATATTTGTCCACGGTATGTAAATATGATTAAAATACAAAGGAAAATGGATATGTTTGGATATGCATGAGATTCGCATAGGTTACCAACTGGCGGGCTAATAAATTCTTATACGATGTATGATTGATTTCCATTAAACATTTTTACCTTTCTATTTTTTTAATGGACAACCACCCATTTTTATTTTTCAAATGGGTCTCAAATTTTCTTTTGATTAAAACATTTTTTAAATTAAAAAAATCTTTTCAAATACACAAACTTTTAATTGTTTGACTACTTATAAGAGTTTTTTATTTCAAAAACACAAAGTTTAAAATAGAGTACTTTTGATGACTATGAATCACCCGTGCATCAATTGCGAAGACAATATTGTTGATGCAGAGATCTGGTCACCTTGACTAGATCTTCGGGTACCTGCAAAACCAAACACAATGGAGGGACCTTGGCTGCTGCAGGGACCCTCCAATGTCAAAGTTAGAATAGACACTCTGGGTCTAATAGAACTAAAGTTATATATGCATATCTTTCACCGTAAGCGTGGTTCTTATTTATAGTCGTATGGTACTAGTTTTGTACACGACAATGAATCTGTCATGCAGTTACATATCACTCGAGGGATTGTTTTTGGAATTCAAGGCGTTATCCTCGCCGTGATTCTTAGCGAAGATTTTAGGGGATTAATGTTGTTCATATTTAAAAGAGATCTTCTAGTGGTCGGCTTTCGAGGAGTTCGTGATAGGTGGTCGAGGTCGACCTTTGAATTTGATTGGCTGAGGTCCTACTGACCGAATTGAATTGTCGATCATGGTTGGAGCCTATGTTCGAGGCATATCAAGTCGATATTCATGGTCTCTCATTAGTTGCAATGGCAAGACGTCGACCAGAGCCGAGTAGTGTTGCCGGTTGATGCTCGAGCTATTTGTGAAGGTCATGCTCGGTTATTGGGCTGAGCTCTTATCTAACATCATTTACTTGCACTGTGTTCTCTCTGATTTTGATTGCCTGGTCAGTCCATTTTTATCCATAACAACTATAAACTTAATTTGAATTGAGTTCCTAGTGGGAAGCTACTTCTTTAGCTGATGTTGATGACAATATTATTCTTAAATCTTCTTTATTTGGATTGAACCTTCGAAGTAGTTTAACTAATAAAAAGTACTCTTCTTCAAGTATCTCATAATTCTCACACATGTTATTTATTTATTTACACGCACATCCACTCATGCACACACCCCACATGAATACTCACACCCATGACTTCAGTATTAAAACACAATGTGCCTATGTATCAAGAGTCAAAATTCATTTATGTGATTTCACTTAAATACCTTATGATCCATGTCCAAGCTCACAATTCCTATGGACCTTATATGCTCAATCCAAAAATCCAATGCTCATATTTGTTGTAATTGATGTCTTAAATTGAGTTAGTTGTAAGGGCTATCGATGTCACCCTCGATGGCATCGAACAATGTTAGATCCCATCGAGATCTTCTAGATTTTCTCCTGTTAGTTGTTGGACTAATTGGACGTTTTTTTTATGCCATTGGTATGTGTTTGATGATATTGAAGGTTTGTTCGATGCCATCGAACAAGGCTCGATGTAATTGAAAAAAAAAAAAAAAAAATCAAAATTTCTAGTTTTGTCTCTGGATAGTTTGGGTGTTAATTTAATGTCATCGACTTGACTTCGATGCCATCGAATGATAAGTTTCGATGACATTGAAGTATGTTCGATACCATTGAACTAATCGGCGTAAATTTACGCAGAACAACGATTTTGCGGGATTTGTTTTCGATTTTATTTGAGATTCCTTCTTGGTTTATAAATATAGATGTAAATGAGATTGAAAGTATATTATAAGGTTTCTAATTCATTCAAGAGTTTCAAAGGGTGTAGTAAAGGTGAAATTCGAGGTTGTTTGAATTAGGTAATTTATTTCTCTTTGTAAATTTTGCTTTTATAGTGCTATCTATCACTTTGTGCCATGGTTTTTTATCGAAAGGATTTTTCTACATTAAATCGTTGTGTTTATCTCTGTGTTTGCTTGGTGCGATTGGATTACTTTACTTAAATCATCTTTGTGTCTTTTCACGGTCCCCAACAATATCATCCAAATCATTGATTATGTAATACTGAATAAAAATCTTACACCTTAATGCAAGGCTCATAACCATTCGACATGTGGACCGTTAAAAAAGGACATGATCCACATTCAACTAAAAAAGGCCACAGATTAGTTGGTAGGATCTTCTCAATCTGGGAGAGGTCTTATGCATGGTCGCTTAAAGCTAGATTGAGCTGTGTGCGGTTAGTTGTAATGTATACGTGATATCTAAACTATATATCCAGTTCAAATCATCACGGGCCTTGTACATGATCTAACAAACACTCACGAGGGACACACAAATAGAGCAATTTACAAAAATGGAAAATTTTGTTATTGCCCAACTAAATTTTTGAATGACTTAAATCTGGTGTGTCCCTTTGTCCTTGTGGGGCCCACATGATGACTGGGTTAGGTTGGCAGATATATGCACGAGACAGTACTAGACCCCACATTTCATCTGAAAATTTCTACAGTGGGCATCCCACTCCCTTATGTTCCCCAATTTTCCTTTTGTGGTGGCCTAAGGGCTTCTAATGGACAGGTTGGATGTCACTCAAACATCAAGATGGGCCCCACATAGTCCGTATGTATGATAACTATCATGCCACAATGGCCCACTTGCACAAACTAAAAATATCTAGTACGGTGCAATGTGTTTATTAGCTAGCCAAACGTGCCAATTTAGCAATTCTAAGTACATCTCAATGGCTATTAATGTGGGATCATAGTTTAGTGATCAAGACCGTTGATCTAGTGGGGCCAAAAAAATGTATAAAAAAATCTCAAATTGCCACAGATTTGAAGATCATAAACTCGATTTTTAGACCTTTGTTCCACTACAGTACAAATGGATCAAAATGCTATAATTTATTTCTTCGTAACTTTCTATTAGTAGGCCATTTAGTGAAGGATTTGGATCTTGAAATTGATGGTCTAAAACCATGATCCATGGGCCCACATGCACGGAACTATGCTAAAAAAGAGCGTATGATACATTTGCCAAGGCTTGTGATCCAGTGATTCCTTTCTATATGGTCCCACTGTGGATGGAGCAAGCCCTAAAAACTTATAATTTGGATTATTCAAACCCTAAAAACTTAATGGATTTTTAATCTGTAGGTGGGTATCCCTATACAAAGTAGGTCCAACCAGATCAACGGTCTGGATCACTGAAAAATGTGCACCACATGTTAGCATTTGAAGTAGGGTACCGTGTGAGGATGGAGTGCATAAAATCTCTATGCAGACGTGCAACGTACCGGGACGCAGAACTTCTCCTATCTACACCAGCTCCATACGGAAAAATTGTATACGTGACATGTACTAGTTTCAATTTGAACCGATGAAATAGTGGGGCCCACTACAGGTAGAGTATATAAGCAAAAACCTAGAATGGTTAGATAATCCTGACCACTGATTAATATTTCATAGATGTCCATCAATCCTAATTAGGATAATATTTTCATTGTAATATTTGAATTATAAACAATTTATAGTTATGCCCCACCATTTGAACGGTTTAAATTGAGTTACATGTGTGCCACTTTTACATCGTGTGCATGCGTATGGAACTTCATACTCTGCTAGAGTATCAAAGTTTTTTTTTCACCAAATTCAAAATGACGAAAATGTCCTTTAGCTGTCACTTATCAAAATGTCTGAACACTTTGAACGGATAAATGGAAGGTATATGATACTCCGGGAGCGATTGACGCATGATACTCAGGCACTCCAAAATTCTATACGTGGAATATAGTACCGAAAAATAAATCGACTAAATTAAGGAAACTACTTTCTATAATTCACATTCCAAAAATCAGATTGGCTGAACTAATCCTACCCTTTGATTCTTGGATACTTGTTTGTTGGAATTGGACCACTGGATATTCTTCTTTTCGAGCCGTCCAATAAATGTCTGCCAATCTGATAGTCAGATGATCAAATAACCATAATTTTTGGCTCATAATACATTAACTTAATAAGACATATTTTGGACAGTTTACTGTGACTTATTTTTATGCTACATATACAATCTCTAAGCGCCTGCGTATCATCCATCACCTTCTGCCAGAGTATCAAAGTTTTTCTCCAGATAATAGGAGCTATCCATATCATATCCAGCTACTTCTGTCCGAAAATCGGGAGGGGTGCGGATTGCCTGTCACCCCGGGCAGGGCACAAAGATATCTCTGTGGCCAGGGCTGTGTGGGTCCCACAGAGATGTTAATTATAAATCCACTCCGTCCATCCGTTTTAAAAGACCATAATAATATAGGAACTTAAAAATGAAGAAGATCGAAAACTCAGGTGAGCCATACCTCATGAACAAAGTGGGAATGAAAATGTCTACTGTTGAAACCTTCCTGAAGCTGACCATGATATTTATATGCCATCCAAACCGTTCATACGGTTATTACCGCTCAGATAAACTGTAGGCACAAATATCATTCCGATACAAAACTTCTGTCACCCTATACGTTTGGTGTGGTATGGCCCACCTGAGTTCTGGATCTGCCTAACTTTTAGACTCCAATCCTATAATGGTATTTTCGAACAGATGGAGGGAGTGTATTTGTCACCAACATCTCTTTGATCCCCACACAATTTAGGGCACAAAGATATCGATCTCTATGTGATCCAGGGTCACAGTCAGACCGTGATTGTGATTGTGGGCCCACATTGATGAATATGTTTTATATCCACTCCATTCATCCTCTTTTCAAAATCATTTTAGAATATGAGCCCAAAAATAAAGGACATTGAAATCTCAAGTGAACCACACTACAGTAAACAGTGGTGATTTAAATCCCACCATTAACAACTTCATAAGGCCACTGTAATGTTTATTTTCCATCCAACCCGTTGATGAGAGTTAAAACATAAATATCATCTTGTTACAAAACATGACTGACAAGAAGTTTTTAATGGTCATACATCACTTTTTCCTGTGGTGTGGCCCACCAAAGATTTTGATCTGATTATTTTTAGATTAGACCTTAAAATACCTTGGGAAAAAGGATGGACGGAACCGATATATAAAAAAATACATCAATATGGGCCTCACACTCACAGCCTGACCGGACTTGTTGTTACCCCTACCAAACAGAATCTGCTTCCTCGAAAATCCAAGACCGCACGTGCTTTATTTCTACGAGAAATCAATGTCTACATATCGTACCAGACGATATATGCTGACTCATACTCGTGCACAAAGTCTCTGTACACGTGAGGTACACACACTTCAATATAAACGGTACAAACAACGAGTGTAGTTTTTGATGGGCCACACCTGAATATCAGACTGAAAGAGATGATCCTAACGGTCCAATTTGTGGAGAAAAAATAGACTGATAAGACTAAAAATAGTGCAGCCGAATATCAGATGTATTTTTAGTTGAATGTTTGCCGCCAGTTCAATCATACAAGGCCACGCGTGTGAACGAGGCTTAATTTGGTTTTAGTATGTGGGGATATAATCACGCAGGCATGTCAGAATCTACTCGACTTAAATGTGACTGAATAGGTGGTGTCCCGGTGTTGAGACGAATACACAAACTAGGTGAGAGCTTCTATGGTAAACACAGTACCATGGTATTTGATGGTCCAATTTCATATTTGGGATCAAATTCTTTCTTTAGAAATTCGTTGTATTATGTGAAGTCCATGTTTTGCGGACCATGAAATTGTGTTTAATGGACCACATTTTACAACTAAACTTGGTCACTTGTGTAGATTTTTTTTTTTTTTTTTTTTTTTGTTAGCTTTTTAGTACACCCCACTGGCAACACCCCACTGTCAATTGACACTTCACTGTTAGGCACCCCCACTAGGGATCAATACCAAGACCTCAGTGTTGAAACACGAGGTATCTTTTACTCAGTCTACCACTTGAGCTATGGATCAGGGTGTTACTTGTGTAGATATGCAGCTTGAATGTCACGTGTAAAAGACATACATAGATGGATGGTGTGGATAAAATATACGCATCAACGTGGGGCCCACACCAATAATGGGTTTTGAAATCCATTGAAAATCCTAAAGTATTCATCATTAACATTGAAATATGTGAGACTAAGATTAATTCAATCCTTCTATTGTTATCAAACATAGGATGGAATTTGCACGGGGCTAAATGCAATTCCATACAACCTAATCCTGTTGCGCAGCACGCCAACAACGCAGTGAGCCTAGATCCAATCTAAGGCCTCACCCACAAACGATAGACAGGAAGAAATATAAACTAGAAATAGATCAAAGCAATCCAAAACAAACCACAAGACAAGATATACGTGAAAAAACCCCAAACTAGGGTAAAAAACCACGGATGCAAAATTCCACTATGAAGAGAAACGAAGATTACAAGGCAATATACTAACCTCTCCATTGGAAGTACAAAGAAAATCCCTTGCCCACACCTTAGAATAATTTCCTAATATTCACCCTTAACCTAGAATAGCCCTAGGGACCCCAATTTATAGTTTTGGCAACTCCCCTTTCCGCATCCCAGTTACGAAAGGACTTGCGACACGAAATCCGCGAAACTCCTTTCGCATCCTAGTTGCGAAAGGACTTGCGACACGAAATCCGCGAAACTCCTTTCGCATCCCAGTTGCGAAAGGACTTGCGACACGAAATCCGCGCAACCTCGACTGGTCGTGGGAGGCCCCAGATGTGGCTCCACTTCTCAACAATCTCCCACTTGGAGACACATCTCCATAAACCTTTGTCTTCTTCATCCGGAGTGCACCATCTCCCCGTCTTCAAGCCTGAAGACCAATCAAAGCTGAACAGAGTTTCAGCTTCTCCCTTGTGACCGCCTTGGTCAGCATATCCGCAGGATTCTCACTTGTATGAATCTTCTCCAGAGCAATCGATCCATCTTCCAGTAACGAACGTATGAAGTGATATCTGATGGCAATATGCTTGGTCCTTGAATGAAAGGCTGAATTCTTAGCCAAGTGTATTGCACTCTGACTGTCACTGTACAGCTTGCAATCTGCTTGCTTCTTACCCAACTCTTCCATAAAACCTTGCATCCACACCATCTCCTTGCATGCTTCTGTAGCCGCAACATATTCTGCTTCTGTCGTACTGATAGATACTATCTTTTGTAACTGAGAGACCCAACTGACTGCAGCACTACCCAGAGTAAAAACATAACCCGTAGTGCTTCTTCTGCTGTCGATATCTCCTGCCAAATCTGAATCCACGTAGCCTTGTAACTTGATTTTCGATCCACCATAACACAACCCTACGTCCTTAGTACCTACCAAGTACCTAAGGATCTACTTCACAGCTTCCCAATGTTCCTTCCCGGGGTTGTTCATGAACCTGCTAACAACTATCACTGCTTGAGCAATGTCTGGCCTCGTGCTCACCATAGCATACATGAGACTCCCAATAGTTGACGCGTATGAGACTTTGGCCATGTAGTCCTGTTCCTCCTGCGTCTTTGCACCTTGCTCCTTAGATAACTTGAAGTGGTTGGCTAATGGAGTGCTAACCGGCTTAGCACCTCCCATATTGAATCGATCAAGTACCTTGGCTATGTACTCTGCCTGTGACAAAACTAATTTCTTGTTTTCCCTCTCACGCTTTATCCTCATGCCTAGGATTTGTTTTGCAGCTCCTAAATCCTTCATGGCAAATTCTCTAGACAATTGTCTTTTGAGATCTGAGATGTCCTCCATGCTTGAGCCAGCCACAAGCATATCATCAACGTACAGAAGAAGGATGATGTATGACGTATCAAACTTCTTCAAGTAACAACAGTGGTCTGCATGACATCTCCTAAAACCGTTTCCCGACATGAAACTATCGAACTTCTTGTACCACTGCCTCGGGGCCTGCTTCAGGCCATATAGACTCTTCTTCAGTCTGCACACCTTGTTCTCATTACCTGATGCTACGTATCCTGTCGGCTGATGCATATATATCTCTTCTTCAAGGTCCCCATGAAGAAAGGCTGTCTTAACATCTAGCTGTTCTAGATGTAAGTCCTCTGAAGCCACTATACTCAAGACCATGCGAATCGTAGACATTTTCACTACCGGTGAAAATATTTCAGTGAAATCGATACCTGCCTTTTGTTGAAATCCTTTCACAACCAATCTGGCATTGTACCGTTTTGAACCATCGTGCTCCTCCTTCAGTCTGTAAACCCACTTGTTATGAAGAGCTTTCTTACCCTTGGGTAGAGTGACTAGCTCCCATGTACGATTAGACTCAAGAGAGTCCATCTCATCATCCATGACCTGCTCCCACTTAACCCGTATATCTGACTGTAACGCCTCTTCAAAACACTCTGGCTCACCATTATCTGTCAGTAGTAGATAATGTAAGGAGGGTGAGTATCAGACCGTGGGTCTCCTCTCCCGAGTAGACCTCCTCACAACTGGTGTATGCGGCTCTGCCTCATCCTGTGGCACTGTAACACCCATGTTCGGTAACTCTTCCAACTCTACGAATTCCTTTTTCTCGGCCTTATTTTCCTGCACACAGTCCTTATGCATCACTTTTTCATTAAAGACTACGTCCTTGCTTCTGATGATTTTCCTGTTTTCAGCATCCCAGAACCTGTAGCCAAAATCATGCTGCCCGTAGCCTATAAACGTGCACCTCCTGGACTTCGCATCCAGCTTGTTTTTGTGCTCTGCATCAATGTGAACATATGAAGTGCAACTGAACACTCTGAGATGTGCAAGGTTCACTTCTTTCCCAGTCCACGCTTCTTCTGGTAACCCACCATCCAATGGTGCTGAGGGACTTCTATTGATGAGATATGTGGTAGTATTTACAGCATCTGCCCAAAAGGTCTTGGGTAACCCTGCATGTAACCTCATGCTCCTGGCGCGCTCAAGGATGGTCCTGTTAATGCGCTCAGCCACACCATTCTGCTGTGGTGTCCCTGGAATCGTTTTCTGATGTTTGATTCCATTTGCTGCACAATACTCCTCAAACCTCTTATCACAATACTCTCTCCCATTGTCAGATCTGAGACACTTTACTGTTTTACCTGTCTCATTTTCTACCATAACTTTCCACTTCTTAAATACATCAAATACATCAGATTTGTGCTTTAAGAAATAAATCCACAGTTTCCTACTAGCATCATCAATAAAGGAAACAAAATAACGTGAGCCACCAAGAGATGATACCTGTGCCGGTCCCCACACATCAGTGTGTACAAGCTCCAACAGATGCGTCTTTGGAGCGCGTCCAGTCTTCTTGAAACTTACCCTTTTCTGCTTGCCATACACGCAGTCCTCGCAGAATTCCAAGTCAATAGACTTCAGCCCTGGTAGCTTCCCTTTTGATAATAACACTTTCATCCCTTTCTCACTCATATGTCCCAGCCTCTGATGCCATAGCTGCCCATTCACTCCAGTTGATGCGACTGCGAGTGAACTATATGATCCTGAAGTCACGTACAAAGTGCCTTCCTTTTTGCCTCAAAATATCACCAAGGCACCTTTTGTGATCTTTCAGGAATCACTGGTGAATGTCGTCACATAACCGGTATCGGCCAACTGCCCCACAGAGATCAAGTTACGTTTCAAATTCGGTACATGTCTGACATCCTTCAATTTCAAAGACGTTCCGTCTTTCTGATTTACATGAACGTCCCCCTTTCCAACGATACTGCACGGCTCATCATCACCCAGGTAGACTCTCCCAAAGTCACCTGACACATAATCACGCAGAACTTCCTTACACGAAGTAGCATGAAACGAAGCACCCGAGTCTATAACCCAAGACTCATTCCTTGCATCAAGAGACAAGATCAACGCCTCTGTGTCACTCTCCTCAGATAGATTCACTGAATCCTTCCCGCCTTGAGAGCTTCCTTCTTGTTTCTTGAGCGCCGTGCAATCACATTTCATATGCCCCTTCTTGCCGCAATGCCAACACCCGTCTTTGTCTTTCGATCCTTTGGACTTATTCCTTGACTTAGAACGCTTGTGTTTATTGCCTCATTTGTTCAGCGATCTTCCTCTTCCTTCAACGTTTAGAGCATTCTCTGAATCCCCTGAAGTTCCTGATGCCTTCCTTCTAGATTCTTCGCTGAGAATTAGATCGGTCACATCATCAAATTTCAGCTTTGTCGATCCTGAAGAATTGCTCACAACAATCACCAAACCATCCCAACTGTCTGGCAAACTGGATAAGATCAATAATGCCCTGACCTCATCCTCAAAAGCAATGCCAACGGATTCCAACTGGCTCGTGACTGTATTGAACTCGTTTAGATGTTCAGCCACGCTCCCACCATCTGACATCTTCATGTTGAATAGCTGTTTCATAAGATGAACCTTGTTGGATGCTGAGGGCTTTTCATACATGGTGGCTAGGGCTTCCATTAATTCTTTTGTCGTTTTTACCTTGGATATATTGAAGGCGACGCTCTTAGACAAAGAGAGTCGGATCGTTCCTAAAGCCTTCCTATCCAGTAAAAACCATTCATCATCTGTCATCTTTTCTGGTTTCTTCTCTTTTCCTCCTAGAGGAATATAGAGGTCCTTCTGATACAGATAATCCTCCATCTGCATCTTCCAGAAGGCAAAGTTTGAACTATCAAACTTCTCAATTCTAGTTTTTCCATCTTCCGCCATCGCTCCCAATAGAACTAAACCAATAGCTCTGATACCAGTTGTTGCGCAGCACGCCAACAACGCAGTGAGCCTAGATCCAATCTAAGGCCTCACCCACAAACGATAGATAGGAAGAAATATAAACTAGAAATAGATCAAAGCAATCCAAAACAAACCACAAGACAAGATATACGTGAAAAAACTCCAAACTAGGGTAAAAAACCACGGATGCAAAATTCCACTATGAAGAGAAACGAAGATTACAAGGCAATATACTAACCTCTCCCTTGGAAGTACAGAGAAAATCCCTTGCCCACACCTTAGAATAATTTCCTAATATTCACCCTTAACCTAGAATAGCCCTAGGGACCCCAATTTATAGTTTTGGCAACTTCCCTTTCCGCATTCCAGTTGCGAAAGGACTTGCGACACGAAATCCGCGAAACTCCTTTCGCATCCCAGTTGCGAAAGGACTTGCGACACGAAATCCGCGAAACTCCTTTCGCATCCCAGTTACGAAAGGACTTGCGACACGAAATCCGCGCAACCTTGACTGGTCGTGGGCGGCCCCAGATGTGGCTCCACTTCTCAACAAATCCCATCTAATACCATCTATCAAACAAGTTCATGCGTTTAGACAATTTGTGAAAGGGTAGGGTTTAGCCCTTCTCAATAGATTCTTCTTGCTTTGTGATAATAAACATAAGTTTACGAGCTTAAAGACTTTTTCTTTCACATGTAATTTTAGCTCAATATTTTTTAAAGAAATAAAAATATATAAATAAATAAAAGAAGGCTAAACAATATTAAATTTATTAATATTTGAATATATGACTCATTACAATCAACAAAATGTTATTCAACCAAATGAAATAAATATAAAGAAAGATAAACAACTAAGTCATCTATTGAAATAGACGACGGAAGCGGGCGGTCAACATGTAGGATGTTACCAAATGGGTATGATTAGTTAAATCGAAACTTAATTGATCATGAATCTATAACTTAAGGTTGCAGACATTTAATATATTCCAAAGTTACCGTAGTAAAACCTACTAGGCAGTAATTATTTAAGATAAAACTAACCAGATTATGTTAAGAAAAAACGAGAAATATAAATGTAAAGTAGATAAATGTGTTTGGCGTAATGCCCCGAGCTCTTCTTCGATTGCTCTTTTTATAGCTCGTTGATGCAGCAAAACCCTCGTTGGGTTTCCTTGCTTATCTCGAATCTTTCACACTTTCTGAACATGGGAATCTCTTGAATAAATTTGGAACTGTTAGCTTCTTGGATCTTTTTCTCGTAGCTGATCTCTTCAATGGGAGATGTTAGTGGCCCACTAATCGAATTCGATCATTAGGCTTGGGAACGTCAAGATTCCTCTGATAAAGATAGCTAGGACAAGATTAGGGCTGCTTGTTCGATGGCCCACCTCCTTCACTTCGAGGTGTTGGATGGTCCAAATCAAACTACCTCTTGCATTTTGACCATTCACTGCAAGATGAATTGGAGTGTTGGAGGGGTTCGACACTAGAATGGGTCAACCTGGATCTTCCATTTAGTTCTCCCATTCTCTTTATTCTGATTGAACACAGGTTGAGACATGATCATGCCACTATGTATGTCTGTCCGAACTTGGGTAGCTAAATTCACTTGGATATCGGCTCGATCCTTGGATATTCGAAACCTTTTCAAATGCTACAAAGTCTTCAAATGTCTTTGAAAAAATCTCACATTATAGAAGGGATGTGAGAGATGTTTTCCCGAAGAGTGTCATTGTCAAATACATGATAAAACATGTTCTCTCAACGGGTCTCTTATAGTTGTGCTGGGCACACTGCCTCATTATTTGGCATGATAAATATGACAATATGGCATCTGTTAATTCGTTCTTTTAATGGCATAAGAGTTTGTTCCTTCACATTAACAGCCAAAAACCGTAACACCAAAGGAAAATGAAATGAAGATAATCTCGGGCAAAGGTAGAACGCATAACGCGGAAGGAAGATGAAATAGTATACATGTATATGGATGATCTTACCCTGCCATCATATCAATTCATTTCTCTGGCCGAAGAGTAGTGCACTCTAAATATACAAATTGTATAGGGTTGGCCCTGCTTGGGTAATCCAAGCCATTGGTCTGATGGACCACTAAGAATTTTAATTCTGAGCCGCCATCCATATGATGAACCATTATTAGGTTTTAGATTCTCCTTGCACACACTGTGGAAGGTGGATTATTTGATACTCAAGTAGGATTGTGATGGTTGATACTCAGTCTAACTTGAACAGGTGGCATAACCGTTCAACGTGAGGGAACCACTTGGAGTGAGCCATCTCCAAAAATCATATTGATCAAGAATCTTACCTTTGATTTCTAGATGCATGTTCGTTGAATTTAGAGTATTGGATTTTCTTTATTTAATTCCAACCGTCCATTTTACGCCCATTAATTGGATAGTTAGGCAATCAAATCAGTGTAACTTTTGTTCGAATTGTAAGCTATGGGGTCACAATTTGGGTGCCTTCAAATCAAGGAAGTGGATTGCCTGTGATTCCAGCCACTAGATATTCCTGTGCCCGTGGCTGTGTGGGGCCCACAGAGATGTCCGTACGCTTGGGGAGAATGAAGTTTTTATTTTATTTTATATCAGGACGTTCCTACGGTTTATCTAAGTAGTAGTAATCCTATAAACGGTTTGGATGGCATATAAACATCATGGTCAGATCCTGGAAGTTTCAATGGTGGACGTTACCATTCCCACTATTTCCTTGGTGTGGCCCAACTGAGTTATGGATATTCCTGATTTTTAGATTCGGGTTTTATTATGGTCTTTCAAAACTGATGGACGGAGTGGATTTGTCACATACACTGTGGACACGACACAGGCAATCCGCTGGTGACGTACCTGAGAAACAATGTTACAACAGCTACGGAAATGATAAGATATTCTAGCTAAAAACGGGAACTTTAAAAATTACCACCTCCTGATAAACAAAGTTACAGCAACCCAGGAAATGATAAGATATTCTAGCTAGAAAAAACGGAAATTTTATAAAATACCATCTCAGTGATGTAACATTTACAGCTCAATACCATTTTTGTATTGAAACTCCCATAAGTCCACCACCGAGGCTTGAGAAACAATCCATATCAATACATGTTTAATATAACTTTTAATTAAGCAACCTTATTAATCCCTCTAATTCTATTGTAATAAGTTAATTTCCTAACTATCCACCAACTGAATTGTTAGACAATCAAATCAACTGTCCATTATATGTCCATTAATTGGATAGTTAAGCAATCAAATCAGTATAACTTTTGTTTGTTCTAAGTTGGAGGTCAATTTGGGTTATTTTATTTACTTATATGCTACATGTATTATATCTTGGTGCCTGCATTTCAACAACCTAATGATAAGACACTACAGTTAGGAAAAGGAATCTTTACAAAATACTACCTGATTAATCTCGTATTTACATATGGGTACCTATATATGTAAAATAACTTTTCATTAAGGAATCTTATTAGTCAAGCTAATTGCCATAGCTATACCTATAATTCCATCATATTAGGTTAATTGTCTATCCACCCATTACATAGTTAGGCAATCAAATCAATCATCCTTCTGTGTCCACTAATTCAATAGTTAGGCAATCAAATCAGTATAACTTTTATTTGGCCTAAGGTGGGGGTTGTAATTTGAGTGCTTTAAATTACATGTATGCAAAATGTACTACATCTTGGTGCCTGCATGCCAACCGTCACATCATACCAGAGAACTAAAGTTACAACAGCCCTGAGAAATGATAAAATACTGCAGTTAAAAAAAGGGATTTTTACAAAATACTACCTTATTAATCTAGTATTTATATCTTGGTACCTAATTAAATTATTTTTTCATTAAGCTGCCTCAATCAAGTTAATTGTCATCGTAGAACCTCTAAGTTCTATCAGATTAATCGGCTGTTGGATAAAACTTATTTTCAACATTTATCACTGAATTTAATATTTTCAATAATTTTCATTGATTCTGATTATTTGACAATTTTAATTTATTAAGTGCTTAAATTAATTTTCACTAAAAATATGGGTCTTTTTTACCTCTTCTTCTTTTGCTTAATGCTTAAGGTTGAATGCTGAAAGCGATAGATATTTTAAAATTTCTTTTCACTTTTGGTTAAAGTATTCCAAAATTATTTCAAAATTACAATCTAGCTTTTAAAGTTTTCAGCACTTTTATTAATTTTTTAATCTTATTTTTCAGCTCATCAAACGTACCTGTATGTTTGATTTTTTCATAAATGACAAAATGCGCACTACGAATAAGAGTCTACGAGTCGTCCCTGCAAATAGTAGAGAGAGAGAGAGCTAGGGAGACGTGCCTGCGTCGCCGCCAGAATAGTGACATGGACCATAATTTATATATACGCGACTCTCTACTCACGATACTCAGGTTTGGGATTATAAGAAGTGAGGACCATGGTTCTGCAAAAATCATTGGTCCATTGTATCCTGCCCAGGATGGATCATAAGCCCAGATTGCAAGATTCTAGCCACTATTCTTGGAAACATTGTAGTTAAATGTGGGATATCGTTGTATTAATTTATCTTCTAACAATATATTAAGAGGCGAGTGATCAAATGTTCAAGATGATCTTATTGATGATATAATGGAAACCAATCCATCAGTGGTAGGATACAATAGAACAATGATCCGGATTAATGACTCATGCACCCTATTTATCACAATGAACGAAATCCAGATGCAGAGAGAAAAAAATAAAAATAAAAATAGGACGGAGATGGACCGTCTGGGATGGATATACATGCATCCCACCTTGATGAGTCAACTTCATTTAATAAAAAGAGTGCAAAAATGATCAGTCCACCCACCTTGTTTAACGTACTTGTATGCCACGTGTACAATGCATGTGTCACTGCACGTCTATGAGTGGCATGATACAAGATGGTCAAGATGGTCTTATTGATGAAGCCAAGGAGGGTCCTTGCTCTTGCTCTAGTGGTAGACTCTTAGGAGTTTCAAGACCTGGTTAAGGGTTCGAGCACCCATAGGTGGTGAAATCCCACTAAGGTGTGAGTGTGTGGTGATGTGTGTGCGTCTATTAAAAAAAAAAAAAAAAAGAAGCTACGGAAACTAATCCATCAGTGGCAGAGTACAACAACAAAATGGTATGAAATTAATATGAATTACCAAATCTTGTGCTCCGTGTGCCACCGTGAAAACCTACGTGTATGGTCCAAACATACAAATCCACCTTAAAGAGTAAGAAACTTAAAGAGTTGAAATAGTAAAAATTTTAATTATTAAAAAGAAGAAATATTAAAGTAATATGGAGAACCGAAGCAAGTTACAATCGTTGTTTTAAAAATAAATTTAATACTATTAGAAAGAACCTTGATACACCGTTTCC
This sequence comes from Magnolia officinalis, assembly GCA_021015155.1. Classification (NCBI taxonomy): domain Eukaryota; kingdom Viridiplantae; phylum Streptophyta; class Magnoliopsida; order Magnoliales; family Magnoliaceae; genus Magnolia; species Magnolia officinalis. The sequence continues at coordinate 111,607,170 of JAJHSJ010000004.1, forward strand.
CAGCAAGTTTGTTCCTGGGATACAACAACTCTCTGTCAAAATCAACCGTTTTGATCAAGCGCACATACAATCTCAGCCATAGAACTCAAGTCTATTTGTACTGGTTTAACTAAAGAGAAGTTGCGGAAGAAATATTATAAAGAGAAGATATGATTTTTCAAATAGAAACATAATAAAAGTGAGAAGCCTTTATAAAGAAAAATGAAGTATCCGTTGAAGCTTGAAGCGCATGCATGCGGTGCATTAATGACATTCAAATCCAAGACGGCTCTTTAATTACAGTGTCGATGCATGACAACTCTTGAACCATGCGTACATGCACACGTCATTTTTTTTTTTATGCAGATCAAAATAAAATCGTTTAATCAAAGACACCAAACCACACTGTCCTCGTCATGGCTGCAACCCATGCACGCATGCGAAATTCCACTCAACACATACTCTTGACTCCCAATACAAATAACAGGCGGAGAATTTTAATATAAAGCATAAAATGCTGATCTACTTTTCAAAGTAAGACTAAACCTAATAAAGAAAAAAAAAAACCAAAACACTCGCTACAAGGAAAATACTTTTCTTTAATTTTTAAATTCATTTTATCTAACACCCAGCTCAAACCAACATACATGCATCTCATATGTACGGCTGATGAGTCACCTTCATTTTAACAAAAAGTAAAAAAGAAGGCGACTGTGTACGGTGGATGAGTCATAGTACGTCCACAAGTGGCAAGATACAAGATGGTCAAGATAGTACTATTGATGATATTATGAAATCATTCCACGGTCTGGAATACAGAATCATGCACCCCATTTACCAGGCTGAAAACCCACAGGGACATTTCAACATACAAAACCACCTTCTTACTAAATATCTAGGACTGATTAAGACCCATCTTGGACGGATATATGCATCCTGTTTGTATGGTTGATGAGTCACCTTCATCTAACAAAAGAAGGTGAAAATGCCCATTCTACCTATATATATTCTAAAGTGGACGCATGCCATCCACTAAAATGTCATCGATCAGAGAAATTTACAGGCATTCCGAGAGGGTCCCAACAAAAAGACTTCGGACCTCTCTTATCGTGTCACCCCTCTAAAGAAAATTAACGAAAAACAAATAAAGATGAACTTGTATGCCACGTGTATAGTGGATGAGTCACCAAATGTCCATCAATGACATGATACAAGATGATCAAGATGATCTTATAAACAATATTATGGAAACCAATCCATCAGTGGCAAGATACAATAGAAAAATGGTGTGAATCAACACATCATGCACCCCATTTACCACAATGAAAATCCACTTGTAGATTTAGACCCAGCTTGTACGGATATACATGTATCTCCCATTTATGGTTGATGAGTTACCTTCATTTAATCATAATAAAAAGGCAAAACTGGGCATTCTACCCATCTTGATTGACATACTCTTATTCCATGCATAGGGTAGATGAGTCACCATACCTCCATCAGTTGTAAGATACAAGACGGTAAAGATGGTCTTATTGCCCATATTGTGGAAACCAATCCATTAGAGGAAGGATACAACAAAACAATAGTCTGAATTACTGAATCATCTGCCCCATTTACCACAGTGAAAAACCACAGGTACAATGTAAATATACGAATTCACCTTTAGAGAAGGAAAAATAAATAAAAATAAGACCATGATTTAGACCCAGATTAGACCGATATACATGCATTCACATGCATGGTTGATGAGTAAACTTTATTTAATTAAAAAAAAAATTGAAAAAGAAAAGAAAGGCAAAAATGAGCATTCTACCTATCTCGATCTACGTACTCTTTTCCTTGTATACGGTGGATGAGTCACCATAACTCCATCAGTGGTAAGATACATGATGGTCAAGATAGTCTTGTTGCCGGTGTCACCGAAACCAATCTATTAGTGGAAGGACATTGTAAACATACAAATTCACCTTCAGAGTAGAAAAAAACTAGGACCATGATTTAGACCTAGCTTGGATGGATATACATACATCCCACATATATGGTTAATGAGTCACCTTCATTTAACATAATAAAAAAACAAAAAAGAAAAAAAGAAAAAAGAAGAAGTAAAAAATGCACATTCTACTCATCTTGATTGGCATATATATGGTGGATGAGTCACCATACCTCCTTCAGTGGTAAGATACAAGATGGTCTTATTGTCGGTATAATGGAAACTAATCAATTAGTGGAAGGATACAATATAATAATAATGGTTTGAATTACTGAATCATGCACCCCATTTACCACAATGAAAACCCTACATGTAAGATGCAAACATATAAATCCACCTAGCTTCTAAGTAGAAAAAAGTACTAAGATGATTTAGACCCAGCTTGGATTGATACATATGCATAAGTGGTAAGATACAAGATGGTCAAGATAATCTTATTGCCGGTATTATGAAAACCAATCCGTTAGTGGAAGGATAACATAATAATGGAAATTACTTCATCATGTGCCCCATTTACCACGGTGCAAACATACAAATCCACATTCACAGTAAAAGGTGAGGACTATGATTTAGACCCAGCTTCGACTAAATATACATGCACATCATGCTTGTCTGGTTTCACTGTCACTTGGACGTACCGTACACATGGCATACAAGTACTTCGATCAATATCATTTTTTTTTTTTCAATGTTAAATGAAGGCGGCTCATCTAGTACACATGGCATACAAGTACATCGATGAGGGAAAAAAAAGCATTTTTTTTTTTCAATGTTAAATGAATGTAGATGAGCCGCCTTCATTTAACATTGATAAAAAAAAAATAAAAAATAAAAAAAGCTTATTTATACATATTGATCGACATACTTGTATGCCATGTTTACAGTACGTCCAAGTGAGGTGAAATCAAACAAGCATGATGTGCATAGGACATTAATTACCTAGGGTGAAATCATGCACCCCATGAAAGATCTTAAAAGATATCCACTCATCTACTTGAGGACAAATCTCATTAAATTTGCACTATACTATGGTGTCTTGTGTTCCACGGTTTCTCTAAATAGAGGCAGTTAATCCACAGTTTCTCTAATTGAAACTGTCCCAACTGTGGGGCTGGTTATAGATGGGGCAAATATAAAAAATAGGTTAGATGATCCAAGACGTCTGATCACGTGGCCTTCAAATGGACGGTCGAAAAAATATGTTCAGTGGTCCAAATTCAACAACCATAATGAGTAGATTAAAATCATCCTAGTGATTTTTTTTTTTTTTTTTTTTTTTTTTCAGCCTAATCCACGATTGGGACATTTCGGATTGATGCAAATCTCTCTCTCTCTCTCTCTCTCTCTCTCTCTTCAGTTAGTGTTGAGAGAAAACCTAGGGAAGGTGCTGCTGTGATAATTAACTTGATCAATGAGGTAGCTTAATAAAAAGTTAATATAAATAGTCACCAGGATGCAGATACTAAATTAATAACACGGTATTTTGTAAAAGTCTAAAAAAGAAAAAGAAATGATAAAATACAACAGTTGTATGAGAAGTTCTAATGGGCCTTTTTTCCTTGCCAACATATCACGTGTGTAGAATATCTAATTCGTACAAAAGGTGTGGCCCATCATGATAATCAACTAATAAAAAAGTCAGTACGTTAATCTATTCATCTAGCTGGACACAACATCAAAATCAATGCAAGGTGAATGAATGACTCATTGTACTAACAGAATGATGGGATTGAGCTGATTTTATATAAGGTGATTATATATCATGCTGTGGTCCACCTTTTGTGAAGATTGGAAATTCGACGCGTGTAAAAAATGTCTGTATCAAAATGCTGTATCTGATCATTTATCATCGTGCTCTTTTCTAGGTAGGTACATAGATTCTTCAATCAATCAACATGGACAGTCCTAATGGTCTAGGCTATACTTGAGGAGAGCTTGGTATAAAAAATAAAATCACGTTTATAAATTCTAACCATCCAATCACATTCATGAAATTTTATTCAATTTCAGCCATCCATTTGGCAGTGCACGTCTTGGTTTTTAGTTTGATCGATCGGATGATGCTGACCAACCCCTATACGGCTTGAGAGATTATGGATAGGATAAGCAGGGTGTCTGGAGTGTGGTCTAGAGAAGTGTGGGTTTGCACCTAATGGACGGTCCTGATTGATGCTTTGCGCTGTCCATGTCCCATGCAAGTAGGAGAATGATACCGTACATGTATTCATGCATGATACCTTCTATTAAAAGTTTGCTTTAGGCCATCGACCGAGTATGTTGTTTGGTTATTGGAAAGATGAAATTCACCATATATAACTTTGTTGATTTGGAAAAATCAATGTGTATACATTCAAATGGGCATCACAGAAAGAAAACGGCCGTCACTATATAAAGCTCCAAGTATCAACTATATATATATATACACACACACACATACAACACACACAACATGCATGCATGACTCTGAACAATCGGATTCTCGGGATGCCAAGCCGCTAAAATCCAAAGTTGGCAACAATGCTTGGAAAAGGACTCTTTGTACCAATTCTCACATGAACTTGTGAGAACTTTTTGATGACTTATCTTACATGACATGATCTACAAATTTGAACGATCTAGGTGACATAGCATCTCATAAAACCTTTAGGGCTAACTTTTATCTTGATATATAAGTTTAGTGAGCCAAGGTAAAAGGAATCAATTTACTTCCTTGATTTGCATATCTCTTTACTATAACTCACCGGAGTTTCGGATTAGATTAAAAGTTCGACCCTATGGATTTCTTGGGATGCCACATTACATGAACTGTTTACATTTTAGGCCCATAACACATGTGCAAAGGTGTGTAGGCGCATCAGTTCTCACTTCAGAACTCATCTCTGATGAGCTTAAAATCTAAACTGTCCATGTGATGTAGCACCTCATGAAATCCTCATCGCGACCTTGAAATGTGTGCTCATCCTCATTTCAGATAATTCCTCAGCCATAAAGCTTAGGACCTATTTCTTAATGCTGAATTTTTGCACTTAACGTAGACTCGAGAAAATATTCCGTGTTTAGTGGTGTTTGTTAATGCGTTGATAACGCGAAAGAAGGAAAGTGCTATGTGGTTTTTTATTGAATTCTTTCCGTGATAGGAGTTTCGGTTAACGGTGAGCACGGAATGCGCTTAGTGAATTTTTCATTAAACAAAAATTTTTGCTTTCAAAATTATTCCTTTTCAAGTTACTAATTTTAGCTTCCAAAATTACCCTTTTTCAAGTTACTACAACAATTTTTTCTCTTGAAATTGTTTGCACAACACAAAATCAACTTTTAACCTGTGAAACTTCTTTATGCCCCACCATGATATATGTGTTTCATCCATTCCATTCATCCATATTTAAAGATCATTTTAGGCTTGATACCAAAAATGAGAGGAATATAAATCTCAGGCGGACCATACCGCAGGAAAACAATAGTGATTGGATATCCACCATTAAAATTCTCCTAAGGCCCAATGTACTTGTTTATTTGACATCCAATCTGTTGATTAGGTCACATAGACCTAGATGAATGGAAAAAAACAAAGATCAACTTGATCTAAAACTTTTATGGCCCCCAAAAAGTTTTTAATGGTTAACGTTCATTCAACACCGTTTTCCTATAATGTGGTCCACTTGAGATTGGGATATACTTCATTTTTGGTCTCATACCATAAAATGATCTAGAAACATAGATGGACGACATGGATGAAACACATACATCATGGTGGGGCCCACATAGCACCAACCATCAGCCATTGGTTGGTAGCAGGGGAGTAGCCAATCTGTTCTGCGGACGCGGATTGGATACTGTTGAGTAGCGAGACTCGCTACTGAAGTTACGTCACCAAGTTATGTGGGCCCCATCATGATGTATATTTTGTATCCACACCGTCCATCCATTTGGAAATATAATTTTAGGTAAAGATCCAAAGAATGAGTCAAATCCAAAGCTCTAGTGGACCTCACCACATAAAATAGTAGGGAGAGTGATGCCCACCATTAAAAACTTAAATAGGCCACAAAATTTTTTGATCAAGGTGATATTCGTTTTTCCCTTCTTTCATGTCTGTGTTAACTTGTGAACTGGTTGGATTTCAAATAAAAGTCAGGGTGAGACTTAGGAAGGTTTTAACGGTAGGCATCAATCTGGCTACTGTTTTTTGTGGTGGGGTCAACTACATATTTGGATCTGCCTCATTCTTTAACTCATGCTATAAAATTAAATCTCCAAATAAATGGACAGTGTAGATAAAGCACATACATCATAGTGGGCCCATGGAACTTGATGACGTCACTTCAGTAGCTAATCCGCGTCCAAGTAGGATGCGGATTGGTTGGTGTACCTTACACCAGCTATATAGCTGCTGTATTGACTTCAGCAAGTTCCGTGGGTCCAATCATGAGGTATGTGTTATATCCAAATCATTTATCCATTTGGCAAGCTTGTATTAAAGCTTGAGATGAAAAATAAGCCGCAAAAAGGAGTGGGGGATTGAACGTCTACCATTGAAACCCTTTTTAGGGTCAAAGAAGTTTTGGATTAATGTGATTTTTTTTTTTCCTCATAGACCTTATGAACATATTGGATGGAAAATAAACTTAAATAGGCCACGGAAGTTTTGGATCAATATGTTTTCACTTCATCCAATTGGGAATGACCTTATAAATGGATTGGATAGCATAGAAATATAAGGTGGGCCTTATTTAAAGGTTTTGTTGCCATCGGTGTTCAATCCTATATACAACACATATTGACAATAATCTTCCTGCTAAGAGGAATTTAGGGCATTATGATGATATTTTAGTTTTTATTAAGTATTTTAGTTTATTTGAATTAAATATAATGATTTTATTTTCATTTAATAAAAAATAATTTCTTTATAAGGTAAAACATTTCCAAACGAGTAATAGGGGCAAATGTGTCAAATTAACATATTTAAGACATTTAAGATGTTTGTTACCAAACAGTTTGTTTCATATTCACTACTTAATTTTTAGACTTCAGCCATAATCATCAAACAAGTTTTTTTTTTTTTTTTAAATTTTTTTTAAAACTTTTTTTTTTAAACTTCAGATTTCAGATTCGGTCATTAGACTTCATATTTAACAAAGGAGGCCATGGCTAGCTTGGCCTTGCAGCTGTAAGTTTGCTAATATCGAGATCGTATGTGCCCTTGCACATCGACATATAAAAACACGTGCCATAGCTACGTTTCCTAAATCTGATCTTTTCTTCAGATGGGTTACACGGCTGAGATCTTTTTGGCCAAAAAGTCAGGCCATTTTACTGCTCATGTGAGCGGCACCCTAACAAAACAAATAGATGGCTAGAATGTGTACTAGTCATCCATTTTTATTTTATTTTTTTTGTTACAATGTATAGAAACATCAAACATCTCACACGTATCCCATATTTGCAAGCGTACAAGCACGTGGATGAGTAGAGTTCTACATACACGTGTACCATACAGGTTTGCTGCAATACACTGAGAGATATTGTTACTTTTCACGTAGGGGCTTAAACTGCTGGATCTGGAATCATTTTGCAATGATCCAGACCGTTTATGTGAGGACCAAACCAGAGGAGATGATCAGACAAAACTAACAGAAGGTACTTCTCTGACAATTTATAACTTGATTATTGAAATTGTTTAATCAAAATTTAATATAAATAAGTACTGGAATATAAATACAAGAATAATGAGGAAGTATTTTGTAAAAATCCTTTAAAATGATAAGATACAACGGCTGTACCAGAAGTTATAATACGCCATTTTTCCTGCCAATATGTCACAAGTGCAGAATATCCAATCCGTACAAAAGGTGTGTCCCACCTTGATAATCAACTGATAGGAAAGTGAGACCGCTGATCCATTCATCCAGCTGGACACAACATCAAAATTATCAAAGCAAGGCCAATGGCATAACTGATTGTGATGGGATGGAGCTGATTTTATATCAGGTGATTATCATGGTGTGGTCCACCTTTTGCTAGGATTGGAAATCTACACATGTGACATGTTGGACAGAGAGAGAGAGAGAGAGTAAGTAAATGTCTGTATCAGAACGCTGTATCTGATCATTTCTCATAGTGCTCCACGTAGGGTAGGTACATAGATTCTCCAATCAATCAACATGGACAGTCCTAATAGTCTAGACTATACTTGAGGAGCACTTGGAAATTCTAACCATCCAATCAATTTCTTATAAAATGAACAGTCAAGATAATTTATGTAAATTGATTAAATTTCAGCCATCCATTTCGTGGTGCATGTCTTGCATTGGTTACTTGTTTGATCGGATGATGCTGACTACACGGCTTGAACTAATGGATGGGATACATAGGGCTGTACACGAACCAGGCTAGCCCGGTTTAACTCGCTTGACTCGGCCCGACCCGGAAATGAGTTAGGTCCGGGACGGGCCATTTTCTTCGGCTTGAAACTGAGTTCAGGCCGAGTTCGAACAGGTCCCAGCTCAACCCCACTCGATCCGAAACCCGACTCGGCCGTTTATATATATATATATATATATATTATATATATATATATATATATATATATATATATATATATAATGCCGGCCGACCCTAAATCCTAAAACTCTCTATCTCTCCTCTCTCTCTCTCTCTCTCTCTCTCTCTCTCTCTCTCTCTCTCAATCTCTCTCTTGACTTATGGGATAGTTTATTGCTCATCGTTGAAGTGACAGTGACTCATCCACCTCACAAGTGTCATAGATTTACAACAATTCAGGTCGTCCAAATTGTGGGTCCCTTTGTAGATGGAGCAGGTCCGAAAGTGGCCCGAACTCGCCCAATTGCTGACTGGGCCGAGTTCAGGCTGGACATGTTGGCCCGATGACCGGGCCGAGTCGGGTTCAGGCTGGGTTTAACTGGTGACTGGGCCGGGCCGAGTTGAGCCCAATTCGACTCGATTCAGCCCGATGTACACCCCTAGGGATACTCATGAAGTGCAGGTCAGACCTAATGGACAGTCCGGATTGATGCTTTGGGTTGTCCATATTTCCATGCAAGTAGGAGCACCATACCATACATGCATTCATGATTCCTCATGTTTTAAGTTTGCTTGGGGCTGTCATCGGGCAGGTTTGTCTTAATGCTGCTAAATACATACCAAAATCCTCTAATTTACCCTAAGCCTGGCCATGTAATAATAATAATAATATTATTATTATTATTATCATTATTATTAGTAGTAATATAGTAATAGTAATAGTAGTAATAAATTATCGAAGTATTGCTACGCCTATCCTATATTATAGTTTATATGCTTGAGAACGGTCCAATTTGGCTAATGACCACTTACACATGTTAAATGAGTTAAAATAAAATGGAGATTAAAATTCAAATGGGAAATTTTAATTATTTTCACAATAAAATGCAATTTGAATTGAAGTCAATCAAGCATCTTAAAAAACCTAAGTACATCTCATATAACCTAAGTTAGTAAATGCATGATCCAAAAGGCCAACGTCTCATTTAAACTTGGGTGAGCACTTTCAATGAACTCTATGCTACTATCTCACGTGTTCGTTTTAATTTAACTATTGGCACAAGCTCAGATATATAAGCCTGTCTTTATCATATATGTATGATTTTGCTAAAGTTGGGGCTAAAGTCCCTAACTTCATGAGAACATTAGGCCTGGTTTGTTTTACCATTTACCACAATAAATAATTACAAATGGGTAATAATTACTTTTGATAATTATTTGGAGAGGAAAATCAGATAATAAATAGGCCTGGCTGAATGAAATTGCATAAGGTTAGATTGCTTGTGTAAAATATGTGGGTCTCACCATGATGTATGTGTTTGATCCATGCCGTTAATCTTAATTTTCAGCTCATTTTAGGGTTTGATTAAAAAAAAAAGAGAAGTCAAGTTGTAAGCTCAAGTAGACCACGCCATATGAAAAGATGGATAATGGCATGTGGTGTGGTCCTGTACGCTTTTGGATTTGCCTCATTTTTAGGCTCATGATATAAAATGAGCTGATAAAACGGATGGACAGCATAGATCAGATACATATATCACGGTGGGCCCCATAGATGGTAATGTAAATGAAACATGCAATGATGATCACAATACTTTACATATTCCATAGTGATGTGTGTTGGACATCCACTCCATCAATCAGATGCATCATTCCATGGCGGGTCATAGCCCTAAAAATTAGGTCAATCCATAACTTATGTGGGCCACACCACATGCAACAGTTGAGAGTGGTTACCCACCCATTGAAACCTTCATAATTGTTTATAATTGTTTATAGGACAACTGAGATGTGGTTCAGACATCCAGCCCATCCATTATTTGTGTCCCACTTGTACGAGGATTCACACCAAGTTTCATCCGTATCCAAAACTCAGGTTGTCTCTACTGAATGCTTTTAGATGTTTTAGCATGTTTCACACGATTTTAGATGGTGTGACCCACCTTAGTTACTTATACGTCTGATTTTTGTAATATTCCATAACTTAAAGGCGATCCACCAAATGCACAGTGTGGATGTCACACTGGGCCCACATAACTCGACCTCATGGAAAGCTCAAATGCATTAATAATTCAGAAGCCCATGGGTTAGGTGGGCCCAAGACAGTCCTGAGTTTGGTAAACTTGCCATTGCGTGCGCCCTTGCTCATGCCATAGCGTACATTTGCAAGATCTGATCTTTTCGTCAGGTGGGCCACACGGCCGATATCTTTTCAAGTCAAGCCATTTTACTGCTCATACAGGTGGACCACGCCACAGGGTACAGTTTGCATGGGGAGATCCACCGTTAAAACCTCTCAGATCGTGTGGGGCCACCTTATTCCATATATGCGCTATCATATCCATTCAGAAGCAGCTTCCAACCAGGATGAATAAACTCCCAATGAATCTGGCCATTCCAAATTTGATGAGGGCCTACCACATGGTGTGGCCCACCAATGATGGACGGAGTGGATGTCATGCACACGTCACGGTGGGTCCCACGCACAACGTTGGAGGGGGAGAGGCAGTGCGGCCCACCTGAGTTTTGTGTAGGTCTGGATTTTGGCATCTTTACATAAAATGAGGAACCGCACGTGATGGACGGAGGCGATGTCGTGCACACATCCCAGTGGGTCCCACATCCTGGGAGAGGGGGGACGCGGATTGCGTCATTCCTGCCCCCGCTGGGACGGTAATCCATCCGGGCAGGGCTCTATGGGGCCAACGTGATGTAAGTGTTTTATCCACGCCGTTCATCGTTTTTAACAGATTATTTTAATGTACGATCCAAAAAATGAGGCAGGCCCAGGGATGAAGTGGACCACAAAGCTTGGATTTAATCTTCACCATTAAAAACTTCTTGGGAGCTGGAGAAGTTTCGGATCAAGCTGATATTTGTGTTTTCACTTCATCCACGTCTGCATGACCTTATTAATAGGTTTGATGGTAAAAAAACATCACGGCGTACCTTAGAAAGGTTTCAACGGTGAGTGTCATTATCATTGCAACTTCCTTTGATGTGGTCTACTGGAGCCGTGGATGTGTTTCCGTTTTGTTTTACATTTTAAAGTGATACGATAAAAGCGATGAACGGCATGGATAAAACACTTACATCACGGTGGGCCCCACAGATCCGTGCCCGGACGGATTAGGGGTAGGACGCAATCCGCGTCGGAAACGGATTGGCTACTCCCCCTGACACCAGCCCCCGAGCTGATGGTCGGTTCTCTGTGGGCCCACCATGATGTATGTGTTTCATCCATTCCGTCCATCCATTTTTAAATTTCAATTTATGATAATGCAAAAAAAATGAGGTATATCCCAGTCTAAAATGGACCACATTACAGGAAACAGTGTTTAATGAACTTTGACCGTTAAAAACTTTTTGGGGGCCATAAAAGTATTGGATCAAGTTTATCTTTGTTTTATCCCTTCATCTGGGTTTTTATGACCTAATTAACGGATTGGATGTCAAATAAACAGTACATCGGGCCTTAGGAGGATTTAAATGATGGATATCCAATCACTATTTTTTTCCTGTGGTGTGATCCACTTGAGATTTATATCCCTCCCATTTTTTGGGTAAACACATAAATTGATATTTAAAAATGGATGGACGGAATGGATGAAACACATACATCATGGTGGGGCCCACAGAACACCGACCACCAGCTCCGGGGCTGGTGTCAGGGGGAGTAGCCAATCCGTTTCCATCCGCGTCCGGAGAGGAGTGCGTGGGGAGGAAACGGATTGGCTAATCCCCCTGCCACCATCCAATGGCTGATGGTCGGTGCTCTGTGGACCCACCATGATGTATGTGTTTCATCCATGCCATCCATATATTTTTATATACCATTTTAGGCTATGAGACAAAAAATGAGGTATATCACAATCTCAAGTACACTACATTACAGGAAACAGTGTTGAATGAATATGGACCATTAAAAACGTTTTAGGGCCCATAAAAGGTTTGGATCAAGCTGATATTTGTTTTTTCCCCTCATCTATGTCTGTATGACCTAATCAACAGATTAGATGTCAAATAAACACCACAGTTGGCCTTAGGAGGAATTTAATGGTGGATATCCAATCACTATTGTTTTGCTGTGGTGTGGTCCACCTGAGATTTATATGACTCTCATGATATGTAAAAAATGGATGAACGGCATGGATGAAACACATACATCATGGTTGGGGCCCAAATCAAATAGAACGGACCATCAGGCACCGGGCTAGTGGCAGGGGGAGTAGCCAATCCATTTACGCGTGGGGAATCTCACAGTACAAGGCAAAATCCAAATGTAGATCTGACATGCCTCACCCTGCTCTAACTACAAAATCCCTTCCCTCCTTCACCTTTCATCGTCTGTTGGTTTCTCTTTCTCAAACCATGTTACAATCCTCAGAGCTCCCAGATTGCTACTACCCAAACAAACCCACCTCGATCAGCCCAAAATGGCCCACCCCAAATCACACCCTCTATCTCTCTAACCTGGACGACCAGAAATTCCTAAGATTTTCAATCAAATACCTCTATCTCTATAGAAAATCCATACCATCCGACACCCTCAAATCCTCCCTCTCAAGAGCCCTTGCTGAATTCTACCCGTTGGCTGGCAGGCTCAGAATCAGTAGAGATGATGAGGAGAAGCTTGAGGTGGATTGCAATGGAGAAGGTGCTGTCTTTGCTGAAGCCTTCATGGATTTCAGCGCCGACGAGTTTCTAGAAGCTTCTAGACGCCCCAACAGGTCTTGGAGGAAGCTCTTGTATAGGGTTGAGGCTCAGAGTTTCTTGGGTGTTCCTCCTCTTGTAGTTCAGGTGGGCCCCTCTTTTCTTTCATTTGAATTTCTTTCCATGCCTTTTTTTTTTTTTTTTTTTTTTTTTTTTTTTTTTTTTTGCGATTTTGGGATGTTCTTGATTTTATTTTATTTGGTTTTTCCAGAACTGATTTGTTTTTTTTTTTTTTTTTTTTAAAGATTTTGAATTCTCGATTTTTTTTTTTTTTTTTTTGCCATGGTGTTTAGTGCGTTTGGTTGCACCAAATATCTTGATATTTCATGATTAGTCAGTCTAATCTGGGGAAAGTCCCAATCATTCCATCTTGGGTATTGAAATAGTGGAGTTGTATTGCTTTATTTCCCAAAATGAGAAAATGAGTGTGTGAAGATCAATCAAGCTGGGTTTAGATATCAATTCCCTTGTTTTTTTGATTTTTGATTTTTTTTTTTTGGGTTAATTACAAGAGGATTGATATTTTTAACAAATGCTTTATTGGTTATTTGTTATTTTAGTGGAATTGATATCCACACCCATCCTTTTTTAATATATACCCCATTCTTTTTACCAATGAGAAAACAAGAATACAGGATTGTACATTCCGTTTCCGAAAGTAGAATGAAAGGATGCATGTGTTTATTCTTCATGTCCTCAGAAATGCTTTTGATAATTCTCTCATTTTTAAAAATATTTTTAGCTGTTTATATTGATTTTTTTTTATCAAACATCACTGAATTTTATGATATTTTGCAGGAGAATTTATTTCCATTTATTATGTCCATTCATTGTAGACTTTTGGTTCGTGGATTTCAGCAGATTTTGGGAATTCAAAAGGTGCAAATTTGTACATTTAAATTCCCAAAATCAGACATGGGTGTTTACAAATACATTAGGGTGGGTGTAGATATCAATTCATATTATACGGGGTTGCTTTCAGTAAAATGGGCCCAAAGGGGTATATATACTTAGGGAATATCGCCCAACTAACGCATAGATGTCCACAACATCCCTACCGTCCAAAAGGGTGGACCACCACCATGAACGACACCAGATAAAAAATAGACTGATCGTTCATCATATCAGTTGCACAATAATAAAAAATCAACGGACAACGGCTAATCAGGTCCGTAGTAGGTTTGTGGATCACCTGATTAAATAATCGATCTGATTTTTACTCTAGATGATCTTCACGGTAGGAAAAACCTGTTGGACGGATTGGATGTTTGAGATAACACTATATTCCAATTACAACAAGACAAAATCCTTACTTTATCTACATATTCATTATCTAATTAGTTATTTTATTTTGAGAAATTAATTTGTACTCTGGCTGCGTATTTGATACGCATGCACTTAGAAATGTGTAAGTCTGGCGCTATTAAATCAAATTAAACCACTAAATTGTGGGTTTTTTTTTTTGAAATAAGAGAATTGTATATTTATAATCGGGACAGTTTATTTTGAACGCATCATCTCACTATCCGCCAGAGTAACAAAGTTTTTCTCTTTTATTTTTTGATTTACGGTAATATTTCAGTTTCATTTCAATCACAATCGTGGTCGACCATGCGGATCCACCATGAGAATGTCCATGAACTGAAATATTTTCAGCCCATGATCGAATGGCCCAAAACCAGTTGTACGTATCCATGATTTATCCATGACCTGTGAATGGTGTGATCTAAATATTGAACGGTTAAAATCAGTTGTATAGATGGCCCAACTAGAGGTCTACGAATTCGGTTCAGTAGTCTGCGGACTACTGGATTGGAATGGACCTCCATGAGATAATGCATAGTCCTGTTTTCATTCGTGAAAATGACCGAAAAAGGCAGATGCCCCTCACTTTTCGGAAATAAGCTTACATTCTATTTGTATGTTGTGCCGCTTATTTTCCTTTTTATTTTTTAACCATATTTTCAATTTTTGTTTTTTTGTTTTTTTCCAATCTGGAAATATTAGATTAGATCAGCACCGCATACGTGGCATCCACGGACGAGATCTGAACCGCTCATTCAGTCTGTCCAACAGTGTCTGAACAATTCTAACAGTTTGATCAATGGCGTCAAAATGAAATGTAGAGTGGAGAAAATGGCTCACATTCAATGACCAAAAAATTTTTTTTTTTAAAATCATTAGGTGGTCAGTAGAGCCCAATGAAAGCATTCTTTGGTCAGTGACCAATCGGTGGCATGGCCCACCAGATGCATGGTTCTGATAATCGTAGACACGTGTCCCATCTGCTGGTGCAGTTGAGATGTATGTGACTCTTGGTACACAAGGGAGGTACCATCGTAATCCTGCAACAAACGAGTGATTTTGTGCGTGAATCTGGGACATTTGGTCGGGTGGAGGCCACTGTACGTTTTGCAGCCGAAATTCAGGCCTGTTTGTCCGTCATATCGCCCCAAATGTATGGGCCTGTTTGGATTGGAGGATTCCAATAAAAATAAATAAATAAATGACTAAAAACAGCAATTGTCACTTTTCACACGCAGTTGAATAGTGCAGTAGAGGCATTATTATACGGAAACGGATTGGCTACTACCCCTACCACTAGCCCGGTGGCTGGGGGTCAGTGCTTTGTAGGACCCACCATGATATATGTGTTTCATCCAATTTTTTAAGATCATTTTAGGTCTTGATCTGGAAAATGAGAGGAATATAAATCTCAGGTTGATCACACCACAGGAAAATATTAGTGATTCGATATCCATCATTAAAATCCTCCTAAGGCCCACTGTACTGTTTAATTGACATCCAATCTGTTGATTAGGTCATACTGGCCCAGATGAAGGGGAGAAAAAAAGAAGATTGGGATATCAATTAATGGTCAATGCTCATTCAACACTGTATGACCTAATCAACACTGTTTAATTGATCTTCTTTTTTTCTCCCCTTCATCTGGGCCTGTACGACCTAATCAACATATTCAAAATTTTTATGGCCCCAAAAAATTTTTAATGGTCAATGCTCATTCAACACTGTTTCATTTAAAACGTGGTACACTTGAGATTGGGATATACCTAATTTTTGGTCTCTTGTTTTAAAATGATATGGAAAAATAGATAGACAGAATGGATGAAACACATACATCATGTTGGGCCCACAGAACACCGACCACCAGCCATTGGCTGGTGGCAGGGGGAGTAGCCAATCCGTTCCCTTATCACACAGTATTTTTTCTGTACTGATGGCAGAATGAAATTTTCCTAATACACCTTCATTCACTTTTCCCATACAAGAGAGATGATGTAGGTGGGCCTGTTTGTTTGGCAAGTTGCATTGGGAAGGATTAGGTGGGATGGGATTCAAAAAACATAATTATTACACATGGAAGGGGTTGCTCCTCGTACCCTGGGATAAGCTTAATTCCATGCTTTCTTTGTAATAAGGTAGTACATTGAATAGATATACCCACCATCATTTGAAACCTTTGAGAATAACACACATGTGTTATATCTAAACCGTTCATTTGTTTTGTAACCTCATTTTATGGCATGGACCTAAAAATGAGGCAGATCCAAAACTTATGTGGCCCCAAAGAAGTTTTCAACGGTAAGTGTTCAATCCCCATTGCTTTCTATGGTGGGGTCCACTTGAGCTTTAGATTTAACTAATTTTTTGGCCCATGCTCTAAAATGATCTCGAAAAATGTGTGGATAGTGTGGATATAGCCCACACATCATGGTGGGACCTTCACAACTGGCTAATATTGAGTGAAATTGGCATGGGACCAATGCAATTCAATCTAATCGTACTTCCAAGCATTTCGATTCTTCCTATACATGGAGTGGAATTGGCACACGACCAGATGAAATTTCATCCCACTTAATCCTTTCCAATGCAACTAGCCAAACAGGCCCTACAACATGAGAGGCCGATAGAAAGCGTTTGACGCAAGGCATTATATGGGATTAGGTAGGATAGTATTGCATTTCGTCCCGTACAATTTCGTTCAACGTTTGGATGGGATGGGAAAAGTTAGGGCGTGTTTAGGCAGTGGGATTAGAAAGGATTAGGTGGGATGGGATTCATCTAGTCCTGTGCCAATTCACTCCCTGCTTGGGAAGAATGGAAAACTTGGAATTATATTCGATGGAATTGCATTGGTCCTGCCAATTTCACTCAATATTAGTAAGTTATATAGGTCCCACCATGATGTGTGGGCTATATATCCACACCGTCCACCCATTTTTTGAGATTATTTTAGAGCATAGGCCAAAAAATCAGGTAAATCTAAAGCTCAAGTGGACCCCAACCATAGATAGCAATGGGGATTGAATACTTACCGTTGAAAACTTCTTTGGGGCCACATTAGTTTTGGATCTATCTCATTTTTAAGCCCATGCCATAAAATGAGTTTACAAAACAAATGAACGGTTTAGATATAACACGTGTGTTATTCTCAATAATTTCATGATGGTGAGTATATCCATTCAATGTACTATTACCAACAAAGCATGACATTAATCTTATACCACGGCAACAGGGGATAATCCCTGCCATGGGTAATAATAGTTATGTTTTTTGAATCCCATCCCACCTAATCCCACCGCCCATACATAGAATTAGGTGGGATGGAATTACATTTAGTCGCATCCAATTGCATTTCGTCCCATGTAGGATTTTTGTGGATTTTGAAATTCACTACACATGTGGGCCTCACATTGATGCATGCATTTATTTATGTTGTCCATCCATATATACTATTTATACATGACATTATGGTTATATATTTATAAAAGTGAACTATACATCCGTTATAAATTTGGTATCTTAATTACAATTCCGCAGTCTATCAAACATCACTTTATTGGATGTCTAAATTACCATGGTATTTCTATATTTCTAGACATGCAATCATTCCGAATAATAATGTGTTAATCCCATCTAATATAATTCAATACTATTCGATTCCACAGACCAAACACACAAGTTGAACATACAACACGCCCACAGTTTAAATATTTGTGGGCCACGTAAGTTTTGAATCATGTTAATATTTATGTTGTGGTAAACATAGAGGTGTAGCCTACAAATGTTTTAACGGTGGGCTTTTAATCCTTACTATTTCTTGTCATGTGGGCCCACTTGAGTTTGGATTTATCTTATTTTTGGGTTTAAGTTGTAGCATGCAAAATGCATGAAGGGTGTGGATCACTTACAAACATCACAGTGGGCCCCACTTAAATTTGGTGTTAAATACAATTCGTAGCGTTAAATAGATTCCTAGTGATTCTGTCATTTCAAACACACAAAGATACGAGGCAATTAAATGGCGATTATAGGCAATCACGTGGTAGATAAATGAAATTGTAATAATTATGTTTTTCCCTTATTTTATTTTAAAATCCTCCAATCCAAACCGCACAAAAAGTGGATGGTTATAGAAATTGAAATGGATGGTTACAGAAAATTGGATTGTGGCCCAGAATCCGTATTCCACGTGGATGGTACGATGATGGCTTTTTGCATATTCCACGTGGATGGTACGTTGATGGCTTTTTGCAATGCCATTGGCTGACATGAGCCATGAGGAGTTTTTATAGATCGTCATTTCAGGCTTGGAGTGGTTTCACAGTAGAAAACCTTAACGGATGGTAAAGGGACACGTGTAATATGAAACATGTGTATGAGATCTGAACTGTACGTACGGTTGGAAATAATTATTAGATTTTCGACATAAAAAATCAGACAATTTGGCTATTCTGGTGCGACATGGTCTACAAAGTAAATTGACGTTCGCAAAATTCTTTCTAGCCGTTCATTTGTTTCTTTACACTGGCCCACCTGATGTGTGAAATGCCCTTTTTTATGCCCAAAGATTTAACGGTGTGGATCACCCGATGGAGAGTCTGATTTCATACGTGTCACATTGTGATGGATGCGCCCGCGTGTGGATGTGTATGGATCCCACACGCGCGTGGAATTAGCAAAACTCAAAACTATGATAAGGGTCCCTAGACTAAGCAATTTACAGTTTGGGTGATCCAGACCGTTGATTAGGGATGCCTTATCGTAGATTGACAAGGGTCTTCCTAGATGATGAGGAATGCCCTATGATTCTCGTCCTCGAAATGTTTTGATTGATCGATGAGCGGCCTGGATCTGTCACAGCTGTGCTATGCTGCCGCGAGTGATCAGCCCATAAAAACGTGCGGTCGCTCGAGTGGATTCCATAAAATGACGAAACTACCCCTCTTTTGAAACGGGTCCTAATTGTTTTTACCGTTTTGCCCTCCAGGTAACGACCCTGCGCTGCGGAGGCATGATCCTCTGCACGGCGATCAATCACTGCCTCGCCGATGGAATCGGCACCTCGCAGTTTCTCCACGCGTGGGCCCACTTCACCACCAAACCCAGCGCCGATCTAGCCATCACAGCCGTCCATTCCCGCCACGTACTTCGGCCCAGCTACCCTCCCAAAATAACCTTCCCCCACCCGGAATTTACCAAGTCTACCCCTCACGACACGCCATTGGACCTCACCCAATACCTCCTATCCCAGCCCTTGGTCCCCACCTCCATAACCTTCACCCCCTCCCATATCCTACGCCTCAAGAAGCTCTGCGTCCCCTCGCTAAAATGCACCTCCTTCGAGGCCCTCGCCTCGCACGTGTGGCGCACCTGGGTCAGGACCCTCAACCTACCTCCCGCCCTCAAAGTCAAACTCCTCTTCTCAGTCAACGTCCGTGAAAGGCTCAGACCCGAGCTCCCTCAGGGGTACTATGGGAACGGGTTCGTGCTAGGATGCGCCGAGACCACTGCCCGGGAGCTGGTCAATGCTAACGTGCGCCATGGCGTGAAGTTGGTGCAGGAGGCCAAAGGATCGCTGACCGACGACTACGTACGGTCCATGATCGATCTTTTGGAGGAGAGGCGGACCAGGCCCGATCTGTCGGCCAGCTTGGTGATCTCTCAGTGGTCTAAGATGGGATTGGAGGACTTGGATTTTGGTGAAGGGAGGCCCCTCCACATGGGTCCCTTAGCCAGTGAAATCTACTGCCTGTTTTTGCCGGTGATGAGCGATTTCAATGCCGTTACAGTGTTAATGTCAATGCCGGAGAGCTTGGTCAGTAAGTTCGAGTATCATATGAGGGATTTTTCTGAGAGAGACGATAAAGAGCGGGAAGAAAAGGATGGTTGTGATGGAAACGACTATATTTGAATTTGGTAGCCATTATCTTTTTTACTCCCCGCTTGTAAAGAGTTCAAAATCCTAACGGTCGTTGGGGTCTTTGGAATTTCAATTCCTCGGCATCTACTCGGGCATGTATTTGAATTAACCGGCTGTATTTGTCGGTAGGTTCCACTTGGTTGAATATTTTAAGAAAAAAACTTCAATACTCCGGCAGAGTGATGGATGATACACAGGCAATCATGAATTACATACAACTTGCATGCATGGAATACAAATAATAGGCTGTGCTAGCTAGTCCCGAGTAATATTATACTCTGGCAGAGTGATGGACGATACACAGGCAGTTATGAATTACATACAACTTGCATGCGTGGAATACAAATAATCGGCTGTGTTAGTCACTCCCGAGTAATATTATATTCTGGCGCAGTGCTGGATGATATGCTGGCTGTTATAAATTATTCAGATGTTGCATACTTGGAATAGAAAATAATTGAAAGTGAACTTTGAGATCATAAAGCAAGAATTACACTTTTTTTTTTTTTTTTTGTTAGCCGACTGTCCCACGGACATTCATTGGACGGTTAGAAATGAGTATCCAACGGTGATATCCAACGGTTGGGATATTATAAAGAAAAAAAAAAAAACTTTGATACTGTAGCTGAGTGCTATTGAATGATAGGTGCATATGCTATTAAATGATAGGTGCATGTTTAGATGTCATTTCAATGCCTTTTTTTAAAGTTGTAAATGCTTGTAAATGCAAGTTATTTAGCTGTTATTCTATTTTACTTTCAAAGGGTAAAGTGCTTATGTTTAAATGAATTATATAATTGGCTGACTTGTAAAGTGCTTACAGTATATAAGGTAGGTTTTCATTCCATAAAAGCTTGTGTCGGCGAATCTTACCAAAATTTATGAATTAGATAAAAAGGTTTGATTTTCTCTAAAGAGCACTTGGGTAGCAAATCTTATCAAAATATATAAATCACGTGAAAGGGTTTTGATTTTTGATTTTTTTTATTTTTGATTATTATTTTTATTTAAAAAAAAAAAAAAAAAACCCTATGAAAGCATCTAAGCATGCACATGCTGGACAGTTTAGATGTCTCCAGCTCATCATTATGGGCTCATGGTAGGTATCCCATTCTAAATATTTCTCCTCGTGTGGTCCGTCTGATGAACAAATGGGCTACTTGGGCTGCCTTTTGAAAGCTGGAGGAGTGCGCATGATGGACAAAATAGATGTATTATATATTATGGAAAATATTCATGCATGATTAATGTTGAAAAAGCAAAGCCACACGAGAAAATGGTGAATAAAAAATCAATAGCCAAGGCAAAAATAAAAGACAGTAGGTAATAACTTTTATGTGGTCATGTAATATACTTGTATTAAATGAATATTGATATAGTGGTTTTTTCTTCATTAAAACTAAAAGAATTTTTTTTTTACAAGGCTTACTTCTTTCTCCACTCTTTAATACTAATGTTGAGAGGAGATGAGCATCTCTTGTGGGCGTGTAGATTGTAAGTAAGCTATTTATGCTTGAAGTAGCTTATCTTGTTCTTTAAATATTAAATTGAAGCGATTAATTATAAATTATTTTAAAAAAAAAATTTCTTATAATTGATCATAAACCAAACTTATCTAAGAAAAATTATTTATCTACTATTATAAGTAAAAAAAATAAATAACTTATTTGTTGGTATCCAAATGGGCCTTTAATAGGAGACTTTAAAGCCTCCACATGGTGAAGAGGCACTACTTCACATTGTACACACCATTGTAGCCCCACAAGAGCATGAGATTGTACCGGGTACTATATTATACTATTACAGTAAAAAAATCCAAAATAATAAAATCAGAAAGAAAATACAAAAACATATAGAGATGATGCCAGTTACCGTTGTTGTCTTAAAGACAAATTTGCCCTCACAAAAAGAATCTAGATGCACTGGGTTCTGACAAGTTTGCCCCCTAAATATACTAACTCTCCTCTAAGATGAACAACGTGGATCAAGAGCAATTTTGATTTCTTAATCGCGAACTCAAGAATGCCCATACTTAATTTCTTAGAAAAGACACAAAAGAGAAACTCGAAAAGAGAATTTTTTTTAAGGATGATTATGTAATGGAGAAGAAAAAGTAGATACTCATTGGGGCTCAAGACATGTGAGCGGCATAATAAATGTATGTTGGCGCATGCAAACTCATTAATTTTATGTTGGTGTAAAACGACTGTATTAATGTGCATGTGTAACGTCCCGGAAAAATCTGTACAAAGACCTGAGTACCACCTCAAGCAGAAATCATTCAGGACCAAATTCTTTAGAAATTAGACGAAATTAACGAAGTACTAAACGAGATTAGTTGCGAAATTAACTTGAACCACTTTAAATACGAACTGCAAGACCCAAAACTTGTAGGATCATTAACGCTACAGTATCCTATAATCTAAGATCAATCTCAAAGCCCAGTTGCTCTCGGGAGCACATTGAAACTTCGTATAGGACCTGTACCGCGCGTCGAAAGTCTGATTACTGCAAAACCAAACAGTTAGGACCGCCTTACTGGGCTTGACAACCATCTCGAAATCAAATACAGAGGGTACCCAGAAACGCACAACTAGAGCCCTGAGTAAAGTGTGTGAGAAACGCGAATATCTTCAGAAAATGTACTCAGATTTAAGTAAACTGAGTTGTTCGCTTGCGGGCCAAATCTAAGCTTTCAGACCGTCAGAATCTGACCCAAATACACACTCGGATCAATAAAAATTTCATACACATGTCAGTGTACTTGTGGCCCTGATCGAGTGGTGATGACTGTTGAACTAAAACTGGTCCGCCACGATCGATCTACAAATCCGATCGAACCAAAAACTTCACTCGACGTAGATCTAACGTCAGGAAGCTTAAGTCTGACTGCACGCAGAAAGGGGGCCTCCAGAAGTGCTCCGTTGGATCGAAACAGCCCCTATTTGGCTATAACCTAAGTATACCATGACCCTGTGGCTATTCTCATCAGTTCTGGACCTATATAAAGGCCTAAACCCACCCATCTCTCATTCCATACGAATTCCTAACCCTAGAGGAGGAAAGAGAGAGAAAGTAAGAGAGAGAGTTGGCGTTTGCTTCTGGGATTCTTCCCTGACACTCCACGTGCTTAACCACTATTCTTGTATCGCTATACGGGCGATTTCGACGCCGTTCTTCGGTAAGAAATTCTAACCCTAATCTGTTTCAGGGTTTCAAATAGTGTAAGGGATGAAATAGCTAACCTATTTCATGATATAGGTTGCCGTTTTGCCATAGACAAAGACTTGGTATATAAACTGAGTCCGTTACTTGTTTACCAGCGAAAGGTGCGGACTATAAACGTTTAGGTTATGGTTTTCAAAGCTTTCAATGTCTGTTAATGATTGATAACTGATGTAGATGTCATTTCACATGCTAAATGTGATGCCTGTTTCACTTTACAGATATATATGAACTATGTTGAATATTGTGTATCCATGTGTTTGTTGATATGATTGAATGAGTACGGAATTTGGATTTGTGCTTGCAATGATTATTCGTCGTGAATATATGGCCGTTATGCGTGTGACAACTTTTTGGTGAAAGGATTTGTTTTAATTCCTATTATCGCCAATATACGTTATGTATGTTATAGTGTGTAGTCTAAATGTTTGTAAAAATGTCTGAATGAATATGGAATTTGGATCTGTGCTTGCCATGATTATTAACTATGAATATACGCTTGTTGTGTATGTGGCAACTCCTTTGAAAAAAGAGCTTGCCAGGATATATGTTATAACTAGTCTAATACATGTATATTGAAATGTGTAGTATAAGTGTTTGATAAAATATCTGAATGAGAAGGGTGTTGAGATGAGATTCTCAATTCCCTTATCTGTGGTTACAGTTTCCTTTATATGATTTATCTTACTACTTGCGATTTATGGATGAAATGCCTATGTGTGGTTACATGTGTAACATGTGTACGTTGAAATGCTCAAATGAAATTTATATTTAGATTTGGTTGTCACATGCTGTCATTGATTTTCATTTGTGAATGCTATCGTTTGAAGTGTGATTGGGACTATTACGTAGTCCAGGAAATCAGTAACAATTTCTGGTTAAGTGGCTGAACTAGTCTCGCCGCATTGGACACGTTCAATGAATCCGAGGCGTACGGTGATCGTCGACAGTGGTACCTTGTCAGCTAATTCAGCGTACGCTCGTACCAGTCGAACTTGTCTAATAAACTGATTGACCTATTGTGTGTTTACCATGTATGGACGCTCCTGCTTGAATCTAAGGTACCAACTTACTAGTGAAAAGCCCATTTAACCATGGTACCACGATCCGCTAAGACTCATGAGCCGGGCATGGTAGTATGGGACACCGTGGTTGAGCTGTCGGCCTACGCTGGGGCGACGAGCCTCCCCGTAGTGACCAGTGAGCAACCTAAACTCGTGAGCCGAATACGGTGGTATGGGACACTGTATTCGAGCTGTCGGCCTACACTGGCGCAACCTGGCTGTAGTCCCCAGTCGGGTCGGTTACAAGCCTTCGAAAATAGACTGTTAGTTGGTAGGGCGTTGGGGGAGTGACCTCGAGTATGAAATAGGCCTACTCCGGTGCAGCCTGGCTGTGGTCCCTAGTTGGGTTGGTGACGAGCCTTCGAAAATAGACTACCAGTTGGTAGGGCATTGGTGGTAGTGACTTGAACTTGCCTATCGTATGAGATTTACTAGGACTGACGACCCTAGAATGGATCATTGTTGGAAATTGATATAAGGGAGGTACCTGAGTTTCCCAATCTTGCTGTATGAAAATGACTAATAAGAACTTACTAAGCAGGCTCATGCACCGCATTGTATGTGTCGTTTGACGTTGGGTAGAGCACTGAGGAAGTGACTGACATGCGCGACCGTGAGATGAAGATTGCAGAGGGAGTGCAGGCGAGGGTATGCATCATTTATACATACCATTTTTGCATTAATCAGAGTACTTAGGGATGTGTGATTGTATTGTTTTATCATTATTTCTTGACTGAATTAATAACATGTTAACCTTTGCTTTATAGTTCCATTGAGTTGATCACTCACTTCCATGTTACGGGATGGTTTTGTATACACCAACCAGACCCTATCTTAGTTGCAGGTGGTGGCGATGCCTACGAGGCGGAGCCGGACTTCGAGGATGACGAGGAGGCATTCTCTTACATGCAGTTTTCAGTCGGGTTCATGTGAGCTGTGTCCTGATCGACGGAGATTTTTGGGATGTTGACTAGATGACATTACACATTTTGTATATTTTGGAATTGTACATGTATGTGATTATTTAACCTGGTAATGTTATCACACTCGGGAGACGTACCACAGTTTATATATTTTATATATTTATCATAGTCTTCCGCTTGCAATTTCACTTGTCTCTGGAGTATGATATGCTGTTTTGGTATAATCTCATTCATGTTTCATGCACTAATACGGACAACATTTAATCATCATTTTCTATATTGCATAAGTAATGCGTCGGAACTCGAGAGTTGGGCTTCTGCTCAACCCTCGATTATCAGGGCGTTACAGCATGAGTACAAAACATATGCCGAGAAAACTAAAAGTACCCGATCAAAAACACAACACGCCACTCCCGGTAAGGTTTCAATGTTGGGTGTTCTCATCCCATCGTCCTCTTTGGTGTGGCCCACTTCAGATTTTTATCAGCGTCATTTTTGAAGATCCTCCTTAAAATGAGCCGGCACAAATGATGGCCGGAGTGGATGTTATATCACGGTGGGCCCCACGTAACATTTTGCTGCACAAGACTGTTGTAGGAAATTCCCTTGATCAACGGTAATTTAGACGGGAGAATTGATCCCATACCGCCGTCCCTTCTCCCCAACATGCCAGATGTGAACAAATCCAGTCCGTTAAATAGATGGGCCACTCGGTGATCACCTGCTTTAAAAATCAATCCAATCTATTCATCGACACGATGTCAAGATCAATGGACAGCCGATGGTTTGATTTAGTTTACTAGTATGGCTTACCCAGTGGGGCAATTAGCCTGATTTGGTACATGGTTAGCATCATGGCATGGTCCACCTTTTGAAAGGATCCGATTGCTCCACGTATGAGACATGGTGGAGAAAAAAGGTCACATGCGAAATGTCACGTACAGCAGGTGCATGTGATCATTTCTCATTTGAAAAAAGGTTACTGGCATTTACACCCCATTTAAAAAAAGAATTAGAAGCTTTTCTACTCTGGTAGGGCGTGATGGATGATACGCAGGCACTTAGAAATTGCACATGTGGCACGAAAGTAATTCAAAATAAACTGTCCGAATTATGGGTCCCAGTTTAAATTCATTATGAACAAAAAATCGTGCTAATTTGATTTAAATACCGGATGGGTGGAAATTCATTGGACAGTTAAAAATGAAACATATCCAATGGTCCTATTTTAACATGCAAGTGTCCACTAATCAGTGGTTAGAATTGTTCAACCGATTTTAGATTTGGGCTGATCGACAGTGGGATCCACAATTTAGACGGTTTAATTTAGTTAATATGTACAACATGTGTGAGATCTGAATATCTGCGTATCAATTCTCATAGACTGCCAGAGTATTAAATCACTTAATAAAAGGTTGTACATAAATTAGAAAAAAAAAAGTCATTTTCCGTGAAAATAAAACTATTTGATAGATACACCCACCTTATTTGAAAGGTACACCAGCATATCTATTTTTGGTGAGCGCGGTGGTGCTTGTCTCTTTCTTTCCTAAAGTTTAGTGACTTGCTTGTTGTAGACGTGGAAACTGGTGCGGTTTTTTTTTTTTTTGAAAGGACTGTAAGGGAATCTTCGTATCATCACCTTAGACGGTCAGGATCGTTTGATCGATTTGACTTTCCTCCCGTGAATTTTTTTTAATTATTATTATTATTTTTTTTTACGTAGGCGCACACACCCCCACGCACTCACGCCGCAGTGAGATTTCACCACCTATGATACTCGAACCCTTCTGGGTGTTGAAGCTCCTCAGAGCCCATCACCCGAGCAAGAGTAAGGATACAACAGTATAAGTACACATGCCGTGGATTTGTTGCCAAAAGTATAAGTACACATGTCGCACATGCCACTTTAGATACATATAAAATAAAAAAAAAATAAATAAATAAAATTACACCTGACCAATTATATATAAATTAAATAGTAAAACAAATGTCACATGGTAGTTATATTATAACCGATGTAGATAAACTTTAGGGTCAGTTTGGGCGGGGGGATTAGAAGGGATTGGGATTAGAAGGGATTGGGTGGGATAGGATTCATCTGGTCCTGTGCCAATTCCACTCCACGTTTGGGAAGAATGGAAAAGCGTGGAATTACATTAAATGAAATTGCATTGGTCCCGTGCCAATTTCACTCAATGTTCGGGAAGTTGTGTATGTCCCACCATGATGTGTGGGCTATATCCACACTGTCCACCCATTTATCAAGATTATTTTAGAGCATGGGCCAAAAAATTAAGTAAATCTAAAGCTCAAGTGGACCCGACTATAGAAAGCAACAGGGATTGAATACTTACCGTTGAAAACTTCTTTGGGGCTACGTAAGTTTTAGATCTACCTATTTTTAGGCCTATGCCATAAAACGAGGTTACAAAACAAATGAACAGTTTAGATATAACACATGTGTGTTATTCTCAGTAACTTCAAATGATGGTGGGTATATCCATTCAATGTACCACTGTATTATCAACAAAGCATGGCATTAATTTTATCCCATGGCAATAAGGGACAATCCCAGTCATGGGTAATAATTGTGTTTTTTAAATCCCATCCCACCTAATCCCTTCTAATCCCACTGCCCCAAACTGACCCTTAAAGAGAAGAGTTGAATAGTACACATGTGGAGCATTAAATGCTAGAATTGTATGCAAAACAAGAAGAGCCGAATAGTACACATGTGGAGCATTAAATGTTAGAATTCTATACAAAATAAATCTCATTAAAGCAAATTTTTATCTTCCATTAAATGCCAGAGTTCAACTAAAAACAACAATTTACAACTCCAGTGACAAATTTTCCATAAGAGTACAGTGACATGGAAATTCTAGTAAACTTTCCAATACATATGGAAATAGCAAGAAGACAATATGATCTCTTATACATGTGGCTTAAAACAATGGGGTACATGTGGCATGATACAATCAGGTGTATAATGAGGGAGTTGTGATCCTTTTCGTCGGACTAGTACCCACAGTGAATATCAATGATATGCAGTAATCTTCATGAACTTTAGGCTCACTTTTGGCCAATCAAACGATGTTCAAATAAGAGGATTCCAAAGTCATTTGAGAGTTCATCGAATTACCTTTACAACGAGCACAACATCACCCAAATTGAACATATAACTAGGGAGTTATGACCGTTTTTGTAAAACTAGTAACTTGTATTGAATATATGTAATCACAGTGAAAATATCAACGGTGCATAGAGTTGGGTATCGAGTCAAGTTGGACTAAGTTAGGTCCAACTCGACTCAATCTGGTATTGTGAAAACTCTAACCAGAACTCGATTCGACTCAGGACTAAGTCCGGTGGGCTTGACCCAATCCAAATCGAATCTTGGTTGGGCTGATCCAAACTGAGTCCGACTCGATTAGAGATACCGTGTCAGATCAAGTTGGTTATGGTTCGAATCGGGTCACCAGATGTTGACATGATGTACTGTCCCCACTGTTTTTGGTGGTGGGGTCCGCTGGATCTTTGGTTCTAACTCATTCTTTAGCTCATGCCCTAAAATGATCTCTCTGAATGGATGAACGTGCCACCAGGTCGAGCTAGAGCGGGCCACCAACATCGTCAGGGCGGGCCAGGGCCAATGGTATGGATACGACACATACATCACAGTGGGGCCCATTTCAATAGCTAATCTGCATCCGTCTAGAGCCAGGGTGGGCCACAACCGAGGTCCCGATCTCAGCCGGACCACTAGTGGCCTACACCCGAGGTCCTAAGCCAGGTCGGACCACCAACGGCTTGCACCCGAGATCCCGAGCCCGAAAAAACACAGGAAAAAACTAAAAAATTAACATACCTGATGAATGGACAACGATGAATGGTAAAGATCAGGTGCCAGGCTGCTGGCTAGCCTGGATTCCGATCGAGTTCAGTGCGGTGCCGGCGTGGGTAGGGTCAGAGCAGATGAAATAGGAAAGGTAACAAAAAGTTTAATATATACTAACCGATTCCGGTTCGAGTTAAGTTTCAGATCGGATCTAATCCGACTGGATCAGAATTCGGATCGGGTTACGAACTCGACTCGGTTCGGATTCGGATCCGGGTGGGTCTACTTGATCTGAACCCGATCCTGGCATTCGGTTCAGGTTGAGTCGGATCTGCCGAGTCGAGTTGGGTCCTGCCCACTTCTAGTGGTGCATAATGAATATCAGCAATCCACTCTTAATGTCTGTGTTCCACAATGAATATTATCAGTGATCTACTATGACTATGTCAACGATCCACGATGAATATGGGGCAATTCATAGTAAATATCGATGTTCTATTATACAACATTCATCAATTACAACATACTTTTATCTCAGTATTATTCCATTATAAAATCTATCCATTACAATAGTTATTCATTCCAACGTTTATTACATTCATCCATTACAAAATTCACGCATTACAACATTCTTTTAGCACGAAATTTATCAATTAGAACATCATTCCATACCCTATTCCCTTTAACAAACTCGTAAATTTTTATTATTAGTATTTTTTTTTAAAACAAAAAAATCTAAGGAAGAAGGAAACAGCCAAATGAGCATAATGTGAAAGGCGCTTACATCTTAAACTCATCTACATTTTATGTGGAAGGTATTAAGTTATCTATAAGTAAATACATCACATCCACACCTATGAGGTTTTAATTTCATATTATTGACGTAAGTATGAAGGTAAAAATCATCATAGATGAAATATAGAGACAAAATAATTCAAAATTACCATACAACATTAGTGTAATCGTGGGCCACGTATTGCTTCAAACATAGAACTGGAAACACCCTTACATTGGTTTATGGGTATCTGGTTAAAATGAAAAGATATATCATCTATTCATCTAAAGAGTGGGCTGAATTTTAGTTTTGGATGGTACCACGTGCTTTTTAATTTCGATAGATTTGAGCCAGCAACGGGGTTTATTTGTCCTCCACAAAAAAATAAAAATAAAAATAAAAAAAAATAAATTTTGATACAGTAAAACCAAGGCCACTTGACAAATAACCCCATCATCCTTGCCAACTTCTCTCTTGGAGAAAACCAGTACCAATGAAAATGATAGACCCACCATTAAGATTACCCTCATTGAAATTCAATTTTATCCAGTAACAAGGTAGGTCACAACTTTGTGTTGAATCAGACCGTCGGTTGTCCATTGATTCCATCGGTGTGGCCCATCTAATGAGCAAACCATTCTGATTCTGGTGGCAGATAATCTTCGTTGTGAGACCTTCATTTTTCATGGTACTGATGTCCTACATAAGTGTCATGTTTGCAGAAAACATGGTAGTGTACCATAAGTTAAGGTACCTGATCAGTTCTCTATTCTATAATTACAAGTTTGATAATCTGGTACTCGCATTCAGTACCATAAGCTTACTGTAGTCCAAACGTTTTCCTGCCAACGTGTCACCTGTGTAGGACATCCTAAAGGACCAAAAGGTCTGTCCCATCGCGAAGATACCTGTTGTGAAAATCAGTTCCATAAACTGATCAGATGGGCCAGAACTACATCCAGAATCAGATCGTTTCTCATTCATTGACTTAGACTGTGTGACCACCTGATGAGATTTGCTTGATTTCAGGTGATAATTTACAATGAGATTACCATTTCAACGGCTAGGATTTTCTATATATATGATATATATGTGGAGAATAATGTGCAGTAGTACCTTATGAATTCTCTATTTAATGTTCAATACATACTTTCTTCGTGCTAAGGTTGTGCGGATTTAATCTGTGATTGTTTATTAGAATGTGGTGATATTGGGTTAGGGCAGATCGAATCTCGGTCAACCAGAAGATTTGAGGATGAGATGTGGCAACCACCACTCGATAGCAGTGGTCTCGGTGTATGGTAATATTTCCATGCACCTAGTTGCATTTTGACCCGTTGGCATTAATATCATCAATCTGGACCGTCCATTATGTTGCAATCCACTCTTTTTCACTGCTCTGCAGACTTTGCATCCAGTGGATGGTTATTAAACATCTGTGACTGGACCTATCTTTTATGAATGATCATATATTTCCATTTTTGCATGCCACTGACAGTATGTGTGGTTTGGATGAGCCAATCAGTGTGATTTAGATGAAGAACGAATTGGACCTGATGGACGGTCCAGATATGCATGCACGCCAACGGTTGGAAATACTAGGTGCATGGAAAGGTTTTCGCATGCTGGGTCCACTAGGTATTTCTGTATTTTATAAATACCAATATGAGAAAAAATCTAATAATGTGGGCTATTCCCGCATGCAAGTTCTGCGAGTGATTTATAGCTACCCAGACCACCCAAATTGTAGGTCCCAGTGTGGATGGTGCATATTTCTAAAATCACACTGATTAAACAATCCATACCTCCATCTACAAATTCAACAATGATCCCATGACCAAATTCAGGGAAATTTTCTAAAGATTAATATTATCTTCTCAGTTCAACATTGGGTTACGCTTCATTTATAACTTTGGGTCCGGATGACATGGCTCAACGTTAGATGAGCTACATTTCAATAATAAGATCATGAGTTCGAGTGCGCATGTGGGGTAAGTGAGTTAGGAATATATGTAAAAATAAAAATAAAAAAAATTTTAAAAATAAATTACTCCATCTACAATTGGGTTTGCAATTTAAGGGGTACTTTAGATTACAGTACAACACAACTTACATTGGAATTAGTTCCTAAGATATAATTATTTCTCACCCTTTATCAACACTTTGGATATCGGTAGCCGAATCGAATCCATGTTGGAAAATCTTTGTTGGTTTTGCAAGAAATGAAGTGACATATATAATGAGCAAATATTTTTACAGAAGATGTTACACAATCTTTATCTAAATGACATTATATTTAAGTTGAGCATCTATTATATTCATGCTTTATCTTGAGAAGAAGTGTTAATTTGTGCAGAGCTCTTTAGGTGGTTTTATATATCAGCATTTTATTCTCAATCTTATAAATAAGAGAAACTGAAAAAAGATATTTAATTCTTATTAAATATTAATTAAATTCATAATTATTGTTTGAAAGTGTCGTGTGGGAACATGAAATTAAGAAATAAATCAAGAAAGAAAGAATTCAAGGGGTTATTTGTGGCACATATGTGTGAGATCCAACTCAGCTCATCAATTGGCGGACCATGCACTAGCCGAAAAATTAGATTGGTCCACTCTTCATATGGGGTCGTTCACACATGATAAAATTGTTGCGAGATGTCTTAAATCTGAGTCCTTTCGCAACTGGGATGCGGAAAGGAGTTTCGCGGATTTTGTGTCGCAAGTCCTTTCGCAACTGGGATATGAAAGGGAAGTTGCCAAAACTATAAATTGGGGTGCCTAGGGCTATTCTAATATATCCCAAGACTTTCTAAAGGTATTCTAAAGGGTTCTAGGGTTATCAAAGGGTGTAGCAAGGGTGAGATTCGAGGTTGTTCAAATCGGGTAAGTCCTTTCTCTTTGTAATTGATGCTTTCATAGTGGTGATTTGTCACTTTGTGCCGTGGTTTTTTTCCTGCAAGGGTTTTCCACGTTAAATCTGTGTGTTCTCTTTTCTTGTGTACGTGCTTGGTGCCATTGAATTACCATCCTAGATCTAGATCTGTGTGATTCCGCAGGCCAAAAATCCCAACAAGTGGTATCAGAGCTTGAGTTCGGTTGGGGCACAGATCTGAATCTGAGGGATTAGTAATAATGGCGAGCGCCAGGTATGAGATTGAGAAGTACTCAGGGAAAAATAATTTTGAGTTATGGAAGATCAAGATGATGAGTTCCTTAATTAAGCAAGGCAAAGATGGTGCTCTTGAGGAGCGGAAGTCCACCATGAAAAATGATGATTGGAATACTCTTGATAAGAAAGCCTTATCATCGATCCGTTTATGTCTCACGGATGAGGTTCTCTACAACGTCATGAGGGAGAAAACTGCGGCTAATTTATGGGCGAAGTTGGAGGATGTTTATGCGAAGAAATCCTCTGAAAATCGTCTGCACTTGAAGCGGCAGTGGTATAACTTCAAGATGGCAGAGGGTGGAGATCTGGAGGCTCACATCAGCAATTTTAATAAATTGGTTTGCAAATTACTCGATATGGATGAAGTGATGAAAGATGAAGAACAAGCATGTATGTTGCTGAATTCTCTCCCGGCGTCCTATGAGTCATTCAAGGATACTATGTGCAGCATGAACAAAATCCTGAGTGTCGACATTGTTATCTCAGCCCTTCAAGGGAAGGCTATGAGACAGCTAGATAGCAACATAGGGACATCTTCTGATGCACTGTTTACAGTGGGTAGGAATTCTGAACACAGTACAGGTTCTTCAGGTTCTAGATCCAAATCCAAGGGCAAGGGCAAAGGAAAGGTAAAATGCTGGAATTGTGGGAAGGAAGGACATGTGAAAAGGGATTGTGAAAATCCTAAATCTAAGAGGGAAGATTCTGAGGCTTCATGCAGGGAGGCTAACACTGCCACGTCAGATGAATCGAGTGGATGTGATGGTGATGTTTTGTCTGTGTCTTCGCTTAGACGGTCATAAGATGATCGTAAGGACGAGTGGATGCTAGACACAGGGGCATCTTTTCACATGACTCCTCATCGGAGTTGGTTCACCAGCTATAGGGAGTGCGATGGTGGACAGGTATTTATGGGCAATGACATTGCCTGTAATGTTGTGGCTATTGGTACGGTACGCATCAGGATGTTTGATGGGGTGGAGCGTACTTTGACTAATGTCAGGCACGTTCCTGATTTGAAACAAAATCTGATTTCTCTTGGTGTGCTTGAGGCAAAGGGATGCAAGTACACAGGTATTGATGATGCTCTTAAGGTATCCAAGGGGGCACGGGTAGTCATGAAAGCGCAACGACTCGATCATGTTTACAGGTTGATCGGGAGCACTTCAAAAGGTGGAGCTACAGTGGATGTAGCGAATTCCACCTCTGCACGTGTGTGGCATGATGGGCATGGCCACATGAGCGGGCAGGGCAGGAAGGCTGAGACGTGCGGACAGGGATACAGAGCAGGTGGAGCAGCCACCTGTGAGAAGAACCACATGGCATGATTGCAGGATATCGGCAAGGTACATGGACGACTCCAATATTGCAGGGGATTCATCTTCTATTCTGATGGCTCTAGGTGAGCCTGGTGCTGAGAAGTGGAAGGTGACTATGGGCGATGTGATGGATTCGTTGTACCAGACCGACATATGGGAGCGGGTGGAGCTTCCAGTGGGCCAGTGAGCAGTTGGATGTAGGTGGACCTTCAAGAGGATACAGTATAGATACAAGGCGAGGTTGGTAGCGAGGAGTTATTCTCAGAGAGAAGAGATCGGCTTCTCAGAGATATTCGCGCCGACAGTATAGCAGGTATCTATCAGATCCGTGATTGGCGCTAGTTGGCCAATGTGATCTTGAGCTATGATGTGATGCAGAAATAAGAGAAGAGGTCAAGAAGCTACACGGTTGAAGATTGAAGACATGGTGGAGATTGTTGCGAGATGTCTTAAATCTGAGTCCTTTCGCAACTGGGATGCGGAAAGGAGTTTCGCGGATTTTGTGTCGCAAGTCCTTTCGCAACTGGGATATGAAAGGGAAGTTGCCAAAACTATAAATTGGGGTGCCTAGGGCTATTCTAATATATCCCAAGACTTTCTAAAGGTATTCTAAAGGGTTCTAGGGTTATCAAAGGGTGTAGCAAGGGTGAGATTCGAGGTTGTTCAAATCGGGTAAGTCCTTTCTCTTTGTAATTGATGCTTTCATAGTGGTGATTTGTCACTTTGTGCCGTGGTTTTTTTCCTGCAAGGGTTTTCCACGTTAAATCTGTGTGTTCTCTTTTCTTGTGTATGTGCTTGGTGCCATTGGATTACCATCCTAGATCTAGATCTGTGTGATTCCGCAGGCCAAAAATCCCAACAAAAATGGATGATTTAAAAGAAAATAACTAAGAATCCATCCATCCATCCTTTTATATTGTTAATAAAGTAGAAAGCAAAAATGATGCACCCAAACTTTTAAAGTTAATGATATACATTGATACATCACATCACACATTTCACTGACTATTTCGAATGCATGTAGAAAAAGACAGGTTTTTTAGAAATAGCTATTGGAAAGGGAGAGAAAATGAAGTTTAAATATGGAGAAGTGATATAGTGGGCTAAGCACATGGGAACTTTTAGATGCACATATTTATATTTGATTTGAACGTATCGGCATCCACATCACCTATCAGGATTGTACATGAGGTTCAATCCACTTTTCATGGGCTTATTTTAAAAAATTATACTAATAGGACGACAGCAAACCATCCAATTGATGGCATGTAAAAATGGATGGATGAGATCATGATTAGAAGGTAAATTCAATCATGAATGTTTAGGACCATCTGATTGATGTGATTTTTGCACATTTTTATAAGAAGAGTTGACTAATACCCAATGGACGGTCCAGATGGGCGATGTAGATGCCAACGAGTCCTAATACAATTATGTGCATGGAAAATTTAGTTGAATTTGGACTTGTTGACATTTGAATTACCTATCTAAACCGTTCATTAAGTCCAGTCCTCTCTTCTTTGTAACAATGAAAAAAAAAATGGACGGCCCAAAACATCCATTACTGAACCTATCTTGTGTGGTTTGGAACATCCAATCAGTATGATATTTTTGTACGCAGTCTATAGAGAGTGGACTGGCCCACGTTTATGGTCCACATAGGTGAGGTAGATTCTCACAAATCCAAATGCAGATATTTGCATAGGAAGGTTTCCTTATACAATTGCTAAAGAAGGAAAGTTCTAAAGTGGTGGTAGTCTCCTTTAAGTGGCTTAAAGTTGTATTCTGTGGCACTTCCATTACTATGAATGGTTTAGTGGGAGCGATGAGAAAGTAACATTTATACTCCTGAAGACTAACATGTTGATACACATACACAAACGAACTAAATACCTGGCATTCACGTATTATGTATAGTAAGTTAGAGGGGTAGCGGATTGCGTGGTGTGCGATGCGCCATGGACATGAGTGGTGTGTTAACGTCACCAAGTTCTATGGGCGCCACCATAGCTGGTGTAGATACGTGTCATGTAAAGACGAGCGG
The DNA here is from genome assembly GCA_021015155.1 of Magnolia officinalis. Classification (NCBI taxonomy): domain Eukaryota; kingdom Viridiplantae; phylum Streptophyta; class Magnoliopsida; order Magnoliales; family Magnoliaceae; genus Magnolia; species Magnolia officinalis. Next base: position 111,643,986 of record JAJHSJ010000004.1, read on the forward strand.
AGACGCACCTTGAGCTTCGAGTTATATGAACGGCTCGAATGAGATCAAAATTACATGGGTCTCACAATGATGTATTTATTATATTCATACTGTTTATCCATTTTTCATGATCATTTTAAAGCATTTGAAAAAAAAAAATTGAATCATATCTAAAGCTCAAATGAACCACACCGAAAATAGCAGTGAGGATAATGATTTTCACCGTTAAAAAATTCGTAAGGCCCATCATAACGTTTATTTTCCATCTAATTGTTAATAAGGTTAAAAATACATGAATGAAGAGGAAAAACAAATTTCATATTAATCCGAAACTTTCGGGATCTCTAAAAGGGTTTCAATGGTAAATGTTCAATCCCACACTGTTTTTTGCGGTGTGGTCCAACTGATCTTTAGATCTGTCTTATTTTTCAGCTCAAGCCTTAAGACGAACTCTACAAATGGATGGACGGTTTGGATATAACATGTACCTCATAGTTTAACCCACAGATCTAACCCGATCTGAATCGTACTTAACCCGATTCGACTCGGTTTCCCTGACAGAGTTGGACTCGGTTCGGATCAGGCCAACCGTGCATCGGATCGATTCGAGTGAGATGTCCCAAACTCAGTCCCGAATCGAATCGAGTTCGAGTCTGCCCATGTAAATTTCAGACCGAATCGAGTTGAAGCCAATCTGATCCGACTCGGTCCGATGCCCAACTCTACTTATATACACACTGTCTATCCATTTTAGAAGATCATTTTAGGACATGATCCAAAAAATGAAACAAATCTAAAGCTCATGTGAATTACTAACACCTACCCTTGAAATTTTTTTAAGGGTGCCAGAAGTTTTGGATAAGCTGATTTTTTTTTTTTTTTCCTATTTCCTCTTTCTGCCTACGTGACCTTATAACCAGGTTGGATGGCAAATAAACATTATGGTTTCTTGGAAGCTATTAATGGTGGAGATATTGTCCCCGTTGTTTTCTGTGGTGTGGTTGACTTGAGATTTGCATCTTCTTCATTTTCTAGACTATTTCCTAAAATGATTTTTAAAAATGTATAGTTGACGTCGATATAACGCATACGTCACGGTGAGCCAACGAAGCTTGGTGACATTGACACACCATGGAGGTGGGTGGTGTGTGGCACAGCACGTAATCCGCTTCCAGTTAGTTAGACGGAAGCGGTTTGGCTGGTGTACCACACATCGGGTATATATAGTGTATTGACGTCAACAAGTTCAGTTAGTAAAATCATGAGGTATGTGTTATATCCAAAACGTCCATCCATTTGGTGAGCTCCAACTAAGACTTGAGTCGAAAAATAAGATAGATATAAAGATCAATTGGACCACACTATAAAAAACAGTGGAACATTGAACGTCTACCATTGAAACCCTTTCGAGGTCACAGAATTTTTAGATCAACATGAAATTTTTTTTCCTATTCACAGATTGGATGGAAAATAAACGTTACGGTCGGCCCTAAGAATTTTTTAACGGTGAAAATCATTATCCTCGCTAATATTTTTGATGTGGTCCATTTGAGCATTCCATATGATTTACCTGTTTTGTCTAATTCTCTAAAATAATCTAGAAAAATGTATAAACGGTATGGATATAGTAAATACATCATTGTGGGGCCATATAACTTTGATCTCATTTCAACCGTTCGTACAACTTGGAGCTCGACGATCGTCGGCGCTCGTCTTCAAACGACACGTATCTAGACCAGCTATATAGCTGGTGTACCAGCTGATGTGTGGTAGACCAGCGAATCCGCTTCCAGTTAAACCGTCCAAACCGTAGGTCCCACCTTCGATGGACTGAAACTGAAAATTTCCACTGATTTGATACCTTGACTGACCGATTGCTGGACATTTAATGTGGACGGATGATAATGTAAAATAGTCAAAGATTTCAATTAAAGAAGCAAATACCCACAAATCAAAGGTTAGCATGTTTCAGTGACTCTGACTTTTGGATATTAACCTACTACTACTGTGGGTCCCACAATTTCGACGGTCCACATAAGTCAATGTATGTCACATTTACCAACCATCACATTCTACTACTGTGAGATGACCCTCTCCCTCTCCCCACCGACTCTCTACAGTCGCAGCTCAATACCAATTTCCAGTGTTCACTCGTGGTACATGTACATCAATCCGGACCGTCCAAATCGTTTGCCCTGTTGCAGATAGAACATGGACGGAAATTCACACTGATCGGAGCATCTCAACCATCTGATATCACCAGTAAACTGAGACCGATGTAATTTCATTTTTAACCGTTCATTTAACTAGGATCGTCCAATCAGACTGATTTTCATGCCATGTGCTCCATCGAGAAAGGAGTGGTCTAGATTGATATACAAATATAACACGTGTGGTGGATGAGTCACCATAGCACTGTGCACGCGTGATACGTATGGACAAACGACCTTAACTCAAAGATCTTCACATATCCATAAAACCAACCTCCTTACATCAGCATGATCTCTCCATGCTCACTTCTGACTCATTAGATCTCCACGTGCCTTCTCGAACAAATCCCAGCCGTCCATTTTAATCCAGATGCCTTCCTTACTTTACATCAAGGGTCAGAGAAAAGCGTTAGTGGGCCACTTGATCATGAAGTAAGGAAAGTGTCCTGGAGTCCTTGTGGAATGATGAGTCACCACACGCTTTCCTTATCTTCTTACCTTAATAGTCACTGTGTAAGATGGCTGAAAAAGTGTGGCAATCATATAAAAAGAAAGTCCTTGTCTTCTAGTATCTCAAAGGTCTGAAATCAGTGCCTGAGGAGTATGGAAATCCATATACATGCAGAAAACCAATGGTGTAGATTTATTATTTGCCAAGGGGACCAAACTGTATATCTCTGTGACGCATCGATCATATCCTTGAAATTCATGTTCAACGATTAATCACAACCGTCTGATTGGTTTATGACAAATGAATGGTTAATACAGAAAAAAAAAAAATCGATGGCCCAAATCTGAACAAAGTGATTTAATCCAAAGCGTTGGTATGGTTAGGATTGATGCACATGCATGCCACGTGTAAATCCAACGTGTGGATGAGTATTGATAGCCTATTCTGCCAGAATATCATCTATCCTTTTCTCAAAAGTGTAATGCTTTTTCCACTCATGGGTGATGATACTTTGAACGTCTGTGATGCAATCCCACCAACTTTCAGTGCAAACTTGATATAGAGATAATGATAAATGAGAAACATTCACAAACAACATTGTATGTGAACTTCCACATACAGCTCTTCCTTTCCCACCCTACATGTGGCATATGGACAAAATCAGATCAGTATAAAAGGTGGGCCACATTACAAATATCACCTGGGGAAAAAAATAGGTCCAATCAACTAATTAGATCAGCCACAACCGTACATCCTATCAGAACATCGGTTGTCCATTGAACTCAGTGATGTGACCTATCTATTGATCAAAACATCCCGGCTTTCAGATCAAGTGTTTCTTTTGCTGTGGCCCACCTTTTGTACAGTTCAGATGTTCTAGACAAGAGGCAAGTTGGTGGGAAGAAAAACATTGAATATGAAAGTTCACAGATTTAAGTTGTATGTGAACATTAATTAGTGATAATATATAAACGGTTGGAGTCTGCTCTTGTTTGTCATTGGCCCACTTATGGTAAGAAAAGAAATTCCCCGCTTTGATGGATTGTCCTTTTATTATTTGTGTAATCATGCCTCCAAAGAGACAGGTGGGCCTATCACATCCTCCTAAATGCCAACCGTTGATAGGATTTTAATGCGAAAACGGTACTCTTATAGAGAATAAAGTTCCCCACGTTGTGGGGCCCACCATTGGTGTTGGTTTTGCATGCATTTTTAAATGGTGGTGAACCCATCCACACTACACAGTCCCAAATTGACAGATCATGTTAATCAGATCATGCAGATGTAAACATCTTGGTACCACTGAACATCTTTGTTACCCGTCGATTTGATGGCTATCAATTGGACGGTTGTGATTGTTTGATCGGTGTGGTTTTCAGGCTATGATCCATCAACCGTCTGACTGAGATTTGAATGGTCCGGATTGACGGCGTGTGAGCCCTGAGTGAGGTGGATGGGAATGCAACCGTTTAGTAAACGAACGGTGGTGAGTAGGCCCATGTTCAAAAGGACACTGATACCATGATATCTTTTGGGAAGATTTTCCAATGGTATGGATTCTTCCTGTTTGTTCTCGAGTTCAATCAGCAAAAGGCTGCGTTGTACTGGGTGGTACACAAGTGATACGTATCATAAAAATTTCACACCGTCCATTCGTGACAGCGGGAATCCCTATGCACATTCCCCATCTCACAAGGAATTCAAATTTGGATGTATAGGCTCGTACCTAGGACGAATGGACGGTGGGTGATCTTCGTACTGTCGGAGGAGATCTTCAATCAATTGAAACCGTCTCCATTGGGCCTAAGCAGGCCCTGGTCTTAATCCGGTTGTTAGGCCCTGGCCCACCTGGATTGGGCTGAGTAATGAAAAGAGTGAAATGATCCTTGCATGGTCAGGTTGCTTGGCCTACTTTGGTCGCCATGGGTCAAATGGCCGCCTTGTTTCAATGGAAGGCTTGAGCCTATTAGGTTATGTGGAGCCTAATCATAGAGATGTATTGCCCATCCAGCCAGCTTTGTAGTAAGTGAAGATCAAAGTTGAACTTGTTTGGGGTTGCAAGGGAGTAATGCTTCTTGCTTGCTGGAAGGGTAATTTTATAATTTCAGATGATGTTTTATGTAATCTTAGTTCATTTGGGTAATATATATTCCATCACGAGAGAGAAAGAGTCTTTGTTATATTAAGAGTTACTTCTTCGGTTTTTTTTTTTTTTTCTTTTTCTTCCTTTAAGCATAATGGATCGTTGTGAATCCATGGACATATCAAAAGGAAATCATGTGAATCTCTGTATTATAGTTCGTCTCTTTTTTCTTTTTGTCTTTTTTAATTTCGATATTATTATGTGTTTGATCGTGAAGGGATCTCTTCTCCCAACAAATGATATTAGGGTTCTGAGCTTAAATGGGAACAATGTCGAAAGAAAGAAATATAAGAATTGAAAAGTTCAATAATTCAAATTTCAAAATTTGAAAGATGCAAATAAAAAATTACCTTTATCAAAAAGATTTATATCTTCCCCTTGAAGGAAAATCAAATAAATCAGAATAGATGTCTGATAGCTTGATAGAAATGCTCTATAAACAATTCAATTTTCTCTAACGAAATCATTTGCATTTAACATCTTGAAAAAGAAGACCACCACTCGGTAGTAAGGATGTATGAAAAGCCCTCTACTTTTAAGTTGTTTAATATGAAGATGTCTGAAGAAGAAGATCACATGAGACTTGATCCAGCTACCAAAAGAAAATGCAGCTTTGCATAACAAGTAGATTTGCGAATTGAAGGAAGAACACGACGATACAAAGTGATTCAAAGCCAAGTTGATTGTGAAATATTTTAATAGAAGGCAAATATCGACTACACTGAAACTGTTTTTTATCATGTTATAAGAATTTTATTATCAGATTAGTTATAAGTATTGTGGCCATAGAGGATTTGCATTTATGACAATTAAATGTAAAAACAAGTTTTCTTTGTGGTGATCTTGAAGAAGACATTTGTGTAGACTTAAGAAGAAATTATATGGTTTGAAATAGTCCTCAAGATAGTGGAATAAGAAGTTCGACAGTTTTAAATATGCATATGGTTTTGAGAGATGCCACGATGATATTGTTATTGTTTTAAGAAACTTGAAAATTTCTATCTCATATATCTTTTGTATTAAAGGATATGCTTGTTGTAGGGTCAAGCATACATGAGACTTTAAATATCAAAGAACTATTATTTATGTAGTTTGCAATGAAGAAACAAATCTTTTGTATGAGAATCAGTAAAGACAGAGGAAACAAGAAGTTGAAATTGTCCAAGTTGAATATGTTACAAGAGTGCTCAGGCAATTCAACATGAGAAGTGCAAAGCTAGTTAGCACTCCCTTTGCAAGCCATTTCGGGCTCTCAAAGGAGCAGGGTGCAGCAACATAGAAAGAATGTGAGTATATGGCTAAGGTTCCATATGCCCTGGCCATTGGCAGCTTATTGTATATCGTAGTTTGCACAAGACTGGATATTGTTCATGTAGTGGGAGTTGTCATTATGTTTATGAACAAATCAGGGAATGAGCATTGGGAAGTTATCGAATAGATTCTCAAATACTTGAGAGGTACTAGTAATGCAACATTGTGTTATAGAGTGTGCAACATTGTGCTATAGAGTGTTGATTCAAATCTGACTGAGGATATTGATAGCAGAAAAAGCACTACCGGGTATGTTCACTTTGGGTAATGCAGTTGTTAATTAAGTCTCACGGTTACAGAAGATTGTTACAATCTTGACTAATATGTTGATGTAAGGAAATCGTATGGTTATATGGTCTCATGAAAGAGTTGTATAGGATAATATCACAAAGTGTTTTATAAACCCTAATTTGTTTAGGGTAATATATATTCTTTCATAAGAGAGAGAGAGAGAGAGCCATAATTATATCGAGAGTTACTTTTTTGTTTTTACCTTTGAGCATAGTAAATTTGTGTGAATCTGTGGATGTGCCGAAAGGAAACCATGTAAATCTTTATGCTGTGGTTTGTGTCTTTCCTCTACTTTCTTTTGATTTTGATATTGCTATGTGTGACTGATTGATAATGGATCTCTTCTCCCAACAACGCCAAGCTTAATGGCAGCAGCTCTTGCTTGGACTAGAAAATGTGGCCTGTTTAAGTGAATGGATTGAGCTAGCGTTGAACCCTACCCAACCTCAACCATCCATATCATTCACGAAGGGGCCAAGATGTATTTCCTAACCCATACCAAAATTTGAAACAAATCAATAGATGATGATCTTAAATGCATATGCATGACAAGTTCATGTTTACATGTATCCACTAATTAAGCATGGCTGGGCTTGCCCTTGGCCCATCTTCAATTCATAAACCCGAGTGTAGTTGTGCCACTTTGGGTGGGCTGAGCCCATTTTAAATTATATAAATGGGTTGATCAGATCGGGCACGGGCTTGATGAATTTTAAGTGGGTCGGGTTGGGTTACATTGGCAGTGGGTCACCAGTCAAGTTCGTGAGGAAATTCTTGGTCTTGGCCCGTTTACTAAATGGGCTCAACCAAACCCATCTTGTTTCCCTCCCTAATTACAAGTAGGACATGAAATGAGTTCTTTATCTCTTCTTCTTTCTTTTGGTGAAAATCAAATTCCGTAGGATCACAATTTTGGAGATGCCCAAACGCAGCCTGAAAAGGATTGAAAAATCCAATGAAGGAAATGCCATGAGATCTTATTTATGGTGGCGAATGGAATGGGCAGGTAGGCCCAATTACAGCCCATTAGCAATCAACCCAAATCCATATTCAGCCCATACCATCGGCTAATGGACCGCGCTTGCTCAGGCCCGGCCCACCGTTCAAATACTCAGCTCACCAATGTTAAGGGTCTGTTCTACCATGTCCCAGCCTTGCCCAACACAGCTACATTTGTACGGTGAATATAACACTCAAATAGACCCGATACCCATCTTCTCAAAATCTTAATGGTTGCTGAGGCTTGGAAAGTAGACCAGCATGAGTTAGGCCCATAAGGCTCATCTGGCTGTAGGGTAAGCTTAAAGGCATATAGCCCTAACTAATTAGTCCGGGCTTATAAGCTATGGTTATGGTCAGACAGCCTCACCAAATTGACTATTTTGAGATATGCCTAGGGGTGTAAACTAACTGAGCTAACTTGATTAGCTTGCCCGATTCGACTCGGTTCAAAGTTGAGTGAGAGCTGAGTTGAGCTGATGTTTTTTTATCTCGAAAATGAGTTCGAGCTGGCCCAACTCGATTCAACTCAGATCGAACCCAGCTCGAATCGAACTCAGATTGAACCAGTTCAGTGACTCGGTTACTTTAATATTGATGTTGCTCACCAGGTGTTTGATGAAATGACTCAACGAAGTGTGGCTGGTGGCAAGGAAGGTATGTATATGAAACCAACACCCTTTTTTTTTTAATTTTTATGTTGCTTAGAAAGTATTTGATAAAATACCTGTAAAACCATTGCTGCTATCTCAAATATAGTGAGATTTTGAAGGTGTAGTCTAGTTGTTTGTGAAAATGTCTCAATGGCGATCTCGGCCCGAACTGACCCGAGCTGCTAACCAAACTGAGTCGAGCTGACCAGTCAGGCTCGAGGACCAAGCCGAGCCAAGTTCAAGCTGAGGTCAGCTAGTGGCCAAGCTGAGTCGAGCTGAGGCCAGCTCGACCCAGTTCGACTCGATGTACACCCCTAGATATGCCCAAACAGTCACTCCGGTGGCACATGTTGTATCTGACTAGGCTTACAGGGAGCCCGAGATTTCTAAGAAATTAAATAACATATAATAATAATAATAAGAAGAAGAAGAAGAAAATGTTGTGATTCAGACACTTTGCTATGATGGGCCTGATCTTGGATGGCCCATTGCTGTATTTTATCTCGGAACTTTTCTTTATGGAAGGGCTAGGATTCTGGATGGGATTTTTGGTCCATGACAAATGACCAACGACAGCTAGTGGTAAGGCTAACCTAACCTAGGACCTAATTTTACAAAGCATGTTGTCCTAGAAAATGTCCGATATTTCAAGGGCAAAAGTGGAAAGGAAAAAAATGTGCCCCATAATATCAACGGTTTTGATTGCTGAACCGTGGGCCCTGGTTGTTTGTCTGTTACCTTCGAACGCCTTGGATTAGGAGGGGGCATTGATCATCTAACAGGCCACAACTGGGGCAGAGGATTCAGACCATCTAAGTGGGCTCGTTCCCTGATGGTCCATGGTTGAATGGATTGTCATAGCCGTACAATTGTGGGCTTCAAATGGACGGTTAAAAATGGATATGGAGGCTGGTAAGCTTTAATAGATGGATTGGATACTCCGTTTGCACGATTTTCATTGGTGGACCATCCATGGAAGGGACCCACGTAGATGGATGGTCTGGATTCACTGCCCCATCAGCAATGTGTCACTTGTTGGGTGTAAAATGCACCTTCTTGATCCAGCAAAGTTGCATCAGAATCGAACTAAAAACTAATGCACTCTCTAGGTGGGCCTTTTGGCTGTTCGATGTGGGCCCATCCTCTTTATTTCAACCCTTCATTTCCACGATATTGCATGTATAACTGAGATCAGTCCAATACCTTCAATCCACGTGATTTTGTGATTTTGATAGTTAATTTCATGGATGGTAGAACCCACTGGATGAAGTGTTCCCACGTACACATGGGAGAAATGTGGGACCCATCCATTTATACTCTGGAAGAGTATGATGGCTCATTGATGTAACACAGCGATTGTACACGTGGCACGATGTAATTCAAATCAAACGGTATAAATCCTGCGTCCTACGTTAGGTGGGCCATGAACCGAGCATTGTAATGAAAGTAACGTTCTAATGGGCGGTTGAGATGAATAACAGGCAATGGTCCAAATTCAACAAGCAAATATGCATTAGAAATGAGAGGCTAGGATGGTATAGACAATCTAATAAACTTCCAGGTTATTAAATATCTGCAGTCGGCCCATGATTTGAATGGTTTAGACTGATTTACGTGGATGCCACGTGGACGATTGCTGAGTGCATCCGTACCAACCACAACACTCAGCCGGAGTATTAAAGAAACTTCATTTGACCAAAGGTGGGACCCACTGCTGCGGTGTGACTAATTGCAGGATATTGATGGACTCGGATTCGGGAGTGACCCCTCAACGGGTTGGATGAAAAATAAACATTACAGCAGGCCCTAGGAAGTTTTTAATGGTGGGAGTCTGATTTCAACTTTTTTCTGCAGTCTGGTCCACCTGAGATTTGGACTTACCTCATTTTTGGGGTAATGTCCTAAGATAAGCTGGAAAAATGGATGAACGGTGTGGATAAAACTGATTTCCAACAACACATGTTACACTGCACCCGTGCAACAAAAAGCTCTGTGAGGCCCACCTTGATGTCTTTGTGACATCCAATCCGTTAGTTTCCCTTGCTCATGTTAGAACTTGATCTTAGAAATGTGGCAGATTCAAAGAAAATCCAGGTGAGCCACACCACAATGAAAAGTGAGGATGGGGACACGCACAAATGAAACCTTCCTGGGTCCCACCGTGATATTTACATGCCATACAATATGTTCATAATATAAGTCCCACTATGATGAAGAGAAAATACAAATATCAGCCTGATCTAAAACTTCCTTATGCCTAAGAGGTTTCAATGATGGGCCCTAGGCGTCCATTCCCACCTTTTTAATGGTGCGGCCCATATGAGCTTTAAATCTCTCTGCATTTTGGCCTTACATCTTAATACAAGCTTTCATAATGTATGGACGGAGTGGATTTCAAACAGACATCACGGTGGGTCCCACAGAGATTTATGTTGCACGGGCTCTCCGTAGCCGGTCAGCGTTCGATATTTCTCAAGGAGAGGTTTTTCAGACTCAGCCAGCGTATGGCTCTTGATACGCAGGCACTGAGAAATCATTCAAACGGCAGTCCCAAAACCAGAGTGGTTGAACAATCCTAACCTCTGATTGGTGGACACTTTTATTGAATAGGATAATTAGATATGTTTGATCTTAACCGTCCAGTAAATGTCCACCATTCCTATAGTCTAATTTTGGGCTGTCTAATTTGAATTACTCTCACACCAGGTATGCAATTTCTAAGTGCATGCGTATCATGCACCACACCCTTACAGAGTATCTACGTATTTCTTATTTCTGAGATATTTTTTGAGTTGCCGGACTTTCACTCAATCTCAGCCGGCAATAAAGGGCCCCAAATGCTGGATTAATGCCACGTGTCACCTACTTTCGTAAGGGGCGGCAAGGGAGAATGTCTTTTGAAACAATCATTCACGGAATCACGGGATTGATTAGAGAGGAAGCTATGGCAAAATACAAAAGCATATACCTTCCGATTCCGAATGAATCTCGGCTCGGCTCAGCTCCTCGACTCGCTGCGTTGCTCACACTCAACTTCAGCTGCTCGCGCGAGTAGGAATTCGTCTCCCACGTGTGCCAATCTGGCATCCTATGTCCGTTCAGCTAGTTGGTCCGACCACACAAGCCATGGCCTGAAAGCTTGGCCGAAATGGGGTATCAGTTTTAACCATATTTATGTAATGATAGATGGATGGTTGATAAGGATTGATTGCGAATTCACATTTGATCTACATGTGTGGCCCACCTGATGAGATAAACCAACATAATTCACCGAATGGACGGTCCGGATATCGTACGGACAGGCCTCGTTAGTGAAGGCACGCGAGTAGGATTATTAAAGAGAGGGCAAGTAGCATTAGCGATGTTAACAAGGTTACAGCTTACAGGGAAGGGGCGCGGATTAGGTGAGTCTCGGGTAACAGATCACTGGGTGAGTCTCTCACCGTGGGGCCCACATCGACGTATGTCTGTTGTATACTAAGGGGTCGTTTGGCACCGTGGATTGGAGGGGACTAGAGGGGGTTTCAAATCCCCCTTGTTGTTTGGCAGCGAAAAGCAACTGGGGATTGCCAATCCTGGGGGTTTCCAATCCCCTCTTCGAGGGTTTGTAATTCATGGTGAGACCTTGGATTACACCTAAAATTATCTCAATATTTGTGGGTGTAAATGTGTGTCACTGTACACTATCATTCTATTGAGTACATGGCCCACTAATGATGATCAGCACCATCCAAACATTGTTCATGTAGATCAACCATGTCTAAACATTGTCTGGCACTTCATACTAATCAACGATTAAAAATCGTTAGTTAGTCACTCAGACATAGTCTTATGCTTGCGGTCGATCAGAGACTTGGAATTTCATCATTTTCAGGCCAAGCATATATTTTAGCTAGCTTATCACAACCATAATGTCAAAAATTATATATCTCACTAATTTTTGGAGATATTAAAATTGATTTAGTAATTAAATTTAAACCCTTGTGAATATATCATGTATAGGTATTTTTGAATTAAAGTTGATTCACACTCCTGCCAAACACACCTGGAGGATTGCTAATCGAGGGGGTTTCCAATCCTGGGGGTTGCGAATCCAGGGGTTCCAAATCCACGCTCCCAAACAGGCCCTAATGCCCATGCCGTCCATCCGTTTTTCGAGCTCATCTCAGGGAATGGCCTGAAATAAAGCAGACAAAACTCTCAGGTGGACCACACCATAGGAAAAAGTGGTGACTGTCCATTAAAAAGTTTTCGTGGGCCATAAAAGTTTTGTATCAAGCTGATTTTTGTGTTTTCCCTTATCAACAGGGTGGATGAATAATACAAATTACTGGGTAGTTTTTAACGGTAGAGGTTTAATGACCACTCTTTCCTGTGGTGTGGTTTACCTGAGATTTTTGTCTACTTCATTTTTGGGACTGTATCCTAAAATTAGCTGGAAAAACGTATGAACGGAGTGGATATACAACAAATACATCCAGATAGGCCCAGGGTCAAGCACTCACCCACTGAGCTGTTACCCCGGACTCTACCTAATCCTCGCCCACTGGAAAAGAGAACTAATACCGCCAATGTGTCATTTCAATGCCCCATCATTGAAATCACATGTTGAAAAAAATTCAGACCTGCCCACTCATCAGGCCGTCCATACCATTAAGATAAATGGATGGGGGAAACTGTATGATGTAGATGCGTGGCCCACCTAAATAGTAGATCGGCCTGATTTTCAACATGTGTAATGTTCACGGTGTATCCCCGGGTTTGAACGGTTCAGATGTTGGTTGTACGCTACACCATTCTTAAAAAAATAGCGGGTGTATGTTGGGACTAATCGATTGGTTAGAAACATAGGTGGGACGTATGGGTAAGCCCATTCGATGAGATTTTCATGCCATGGGTCATCTATGCCCTTCTGAATGAATGGTTCTGATCAGCAGCAAGAACCGGTGCCTGGCCAAGGACCCGAGTATCCTAAAGCTCTGCGGGCCCCACCATAATGTATGTGTGACATCCACTCCGTCCATGGTTTCTGCCAGCCTATATTAGGCCGTGATGCCAAAAATCAAGCCATCAGAAGCTCAAGTCGCCCCACCACAGGGAGCAGTGGGAATAGCTACGCCAACCATTGAAATCTCCCTGGGACCACCGTAATGTTTATGTGCCATCCAAACCGTTAAGATGAAGGGAGAAGGCGAATATCAGCCAGATCTGAAACTTAGCTCTACCACAAGAGGATTTCAATGGTAGGCAACTCCATCCCCAATGTTCATTGTCGCGTGGCCCACTTATTTTTGGATCGACCTGATTTTTAACATGAGCTGCCAAAACTATGGAAGGAGTGAATGTCACGCATGCAACCTTTTCGGTGGAGCTTGCACTGGCATGCGGTATCGGATTGGCAGGTGTACCACACATCACCGACTTGGCTGGTGTGTTGACGTCACCAAGTTCCGTGGGTCCCATTATGAGGGATGTGTTATATCCAAACCATCCGTCCATCTTTCAAGCTCACCGTAAAGCTGTAGTCAGAAAAATAAAACAAATACAAAGATCAAGTGGACCACACTGCAAAAGGCATGTGGGGATTGAACATTTACCATTAAAATCCTTTTGGGTTCAGATAGATCAATATGATATTTTTTTCCTCTTCAGGTCCGTGTGATCTTACGAATAGATTGTTACATGGTCCTATTACAAGGTATGTGTTATATCCAAAACCATTCATCCATCTTTCAAGCTCACCATAAGACTAGAGTCAAAAAAATAAATAAAACAAGTACAAAGATCAAGTGGACCACACTGCAAAAAGCAGGGGGATTGAACATTTACCATTAAAACACTTTTGCGGTTAGATCAATATGATATTTTTTTTTCTCTTCAGGTCGTGAATGAAAATAAACGCTATGGTGGGCCTTATAAGTATTTTAACGGTGACGGGTTGTTATTTATAGTATGGTCCATTTGAGCTATAGATGTGCCTCAGTTCTAGAATCATACTCTAAAACGATCTCTCCAAATGAATGTATAACGTGGATATAATAAATACGGGGCGTGTAACTTGATTTCATTTCAACCGTTCATACAATTTGGAGGGAGATGGATTGGCTACTCCCCCTGGCACCAGCCAATGGCTGGTTGTCGGTGTTATGTGGCCCCGCCATGATATATGTTTTTCATTCATACTGTTCATATATTTTTACCGTTCATTTTACAGTATGAGTCCAAAAATGAGGTATATCCAAATCTCAAGTGGACCCATTACAGAAATAGTGTTGAATGAGGGTCGACCAGTAGAAGCATTTTGGGGGCCATAAAAGTTTTGAATCAAGCTGATCTTTGTTTTTCTCTTCATCTGGGCCTGTATGACTTAATCAATAGATTGGATTTCAAATAAACATTATAGTGGGCTTTAGGAGGATTTTAATGGTGGATATCCAATCAATATTGTTTTCATATGTTGTGGTCCACCTGAGATGTATATTCCTCTGAGTTTTTGGACCAAGCCATAAAATGATATGTAAAAATGGATGAACAGAATGGATGAAACAAATACATCATGGTGGGGCCCACAGAGCACTAATACCAGCCACGGAGCTGGTGGCAGGGGGAGTAGCCAATCCGATCCCAATTTGGAGCTTCAGATACGTACGGCGTACCCACAACAACAAGGTCGGTGGTGGACGACAGATCGGTTGGTGGACCACACACCACGGAGTTGAGTGGTGTGTATACGTTTCGTGCTAGCACCATCGGATCAAAAGAGATCAAAGTTACATAGGCCCCACAATGAGGTATTTATTATATCTACACCGTTCATCCATTTGAGGCTCGTTTGATTTTTCAAGTAAGAGGTAATTACCCAGTACATAGGTAATAATTACTTACCCAAATAATAAAGTAATGGTAAATGGGTAATAATTACTTACCCAAGTAATTACCTATGCAGACGATTGACAGCCAAACTTTTTTGGCCTAGAACCAAGGATGAATGACAAATGAATGTATACGGCCCACTGTGATGTACGCCACATATCTACACTGTTCATCATATATATCAGCCTCATTTAGGGCATGAGCCCAAAAATGAGGCAGATCCACATCACATGAAACAGTGGAATTTGGATGCATACTGTATAAAAATTTATGTGACCTTCAAAAGTTTTAGATGAAGCTGATATTTGTGTTTACCCCTAATCAATATTTTTATGACTTCATGAACATGTTAGAAGACAAATAAACATCAATGTGGACCCAATGAATAAAATAACTTTTAATAGTGGACATTTAAGGCCATTGTTTTCTGCGGTATGGGCCACTTGAGCATTGCATCTGTTCAATTTTAAACTTAGGCCCTAAAATCTTATGATAAAATAGATGGATGGTGTGAATATGTCATGCACATCACAGTAGTAAAGTCCACAAATTTAAGTCAATTTTTTTTTAGGTAAGATCACTTTAGAGCATGGGCTTATATCCAAAGTTTAAGTGGACCATAACACAAATAATCGTGCAATAATATTTCTCACTTTAAAACATTTGTAAGTCCCATCGTAATGTTTACCTTCTTAAGGTCACACAAACACAAATGAAGAAGAAAAACAAATACCATACTCATCAAAAACTTCAATTACCCTCAAAAGGATTTTAATAGTTGACCTTTAATCCCCACTGCTGGTGTATCCACTTGATCTTTGGATTTGTCTTATTATTTTTGCTTTAGGCTTACAGCTAGCTCGCCAAAAGTAGGAACAGTTCCGATACAACACATACCTCATGGTGGGACCCACTGGGTGACATCAACACACACCAGCCATCTCCGTGGTGTGTGGTACACCAGCCAATCCACTTCCCGTGTTTGCCTTATAGTCAAGCGACACCTACTTTTTGGAAGGCCCTCCTGAGTAAAGCTACCCTATTTAATATGGTAGGGTCCATGGTGCGAGTTCCAACCGCACCAAACATTCCTTCCTTGGTCCAAAAAACCAAAAAGAGTCCGACAATTAGTTGGAGTACACTCATATAAAAGGCATGGATGGACGAAAATTATATTCAATGTACTTGTACTCATATGACCCACTAGCTGATCAGGTGGTCCACCTCTATCACCCTTTATAAGCTACGTGGGTTAGCGTCCAAGGGTCGCTAGGTTCGGCACCGGCAACCGTATGATAGGTTAAAGATGCAAAAGAGCTGGCAGTCAGTTGGCAAGACTTTCGAGCCAACCTTTAGGTCAGTTGTCCATGCGTGGATCCGGTTGTTAGGCCAACCAAATATCGATGATGGGTCTTGATAGAATGCTGGGCCCACATCATACAACCGTGTGGGTCCACATTATCATCCGGATCGTCCATCTACTTGATCTGTGCTAGTGCACAGATGCCATGCTCTGGGGCCCACGTGATGTTTTTGTGTTATCTAATCCGTCCATTCAATTTCTCCAGCTCATCTTTAGAACATGAGCCCAAAAATGAGGGAGTTTCAAAACTCAAGTGGGCCACACTATGGAAAACGTTGGGGTTTCAACGCTCTACAGAAGTTTTGGATAAGACTGATACTTGTTTGTCTCTTTATCCTAGTGGGAATCACCTAATAGATGAGTTGGATGACATAGAAACATCACCGTAGACCCAAGAAGGTTTCAACTGTGGCCGTTTCCATCCCTAGTTTTTCCAATGGTGGCCCACTTGAGTTTTGAATCTCCCTCATGTTTGGGCTCATGCCATAAAATGAGCTGGCCAAACGGATGGACGGACAGGATATCACACAAACATCAAGATCGGCCCCACATAGCATGGAATTATATATGCAAGTTGTGTTCCCGAAAATCAGGGTATCAAACTTACCAAGTAGGTTCTAAGTTGAATTTGGACCTTTAGACTTTTATTTCTAACCGTCCATTTTTATCATACAATTGCAATCTCCATGATCAGTGAACCAATATTAATTTTTGTCCTCAACATGTTCAAGGTATACGCTGCCTGATTAATGGTTTAGATTTCTGACATGCATGACATCCAACGGTGAGAACGAGGCTTGAATGGCATCTGACATGCATGACATCCAATGGGATTTTTTAAGTCTTTGTATCTATTGTCATTTTTAACTAATCCAAAACCGTTCTGTATGATGTACTCACCTTGGACTTTTTGGCCCCTTGGATCTTTCGACTGTTGTCTTTTTAACGTTTACAACTGTTTTCCATTTGATCCAAACCATTCAGTGTGGTAAGGATGTCTCTATCATATCGTAACATAATAGAGCCCCCACCCACCAACCACTCAGTAGTTGGATAGGAGATCAGGACCATCCATCTAGTGGAGCTTTATGTGGATGGTTTATAATTAAAATTGACACAGATTGGCAGGTCCTAAGCGTCCAATTTGTGTCCTTAATACTAACAATGAAAGGTAAAAATAGTTAATAGTTGAATTTCATAGGGAAAATCATAGCTAGGATTCCCAAGTCTGATTCTTTTTGAAGGAGCATTGACGGTAAGGATGACAAGTGAACGGTTGGATGTTGTCCACATACTGCCACGTACATAGTACCATATTTAGCTGAGGCTTAGCTAAGACTGGGTAGCATGAGTCTGATTGGGCCCATAAGGTATCATATGATGCAGGTGAGAGACAGGTGAGGCACATGATTCAGTACCATAGGCCTCGCCATAGATAGTAGTTTCATTACTATTGATATGAAAGGGCCTTACCGTAGTAGTATAGAAAGTGTTGCGGCTGGCAAAATGGCCCAATACAAATGATGCAGGTAATGCAAAACTACATAAAGAAAGGAGCTGAATTGGAATCCAAAAAATTAAGGAGAAAAGTAAAAGATAAGAGATGAAGATTTAAGTGGTTTGGAAACATACTTATGCTTATCATTGAACAATACAATGCTTTTTCTTTTTCGCTAAATTAATAGAAATAAAGAAAATATATAAGCCTTTCTCACCACCACTTCATGACTATAAGACACCACCTTGACGTTTTTTGTTGGGGAATCATGGAAAGGAATACTTTGCTTGAGTCATCTCTGTGTGCTTTCACGATTCCTTAACATTTTTCCACACGAAGATTAATTTCTTTAATAGTTCAAATAATATAATCCATAGTTTAGTTATGCATCTATATTTCTCTATGTATATATCTTTCAATCGCTCAACGGATAATTGATGTAAAATATTCTTAGAAATATTGTGAGATTGTTTGCCCATTCTTTGTGAAAGCAACCAGTTTAATAATGTAATGAAGGTAGAACTAAGTGTAATAAGTCAAAAATTTTCACGGATGACTAGGTACACAGTGTTTTCCTATATTTGTATTTTTATTGAGTAGAAAAGTTTTTTTTAAGAGATGCAGGAAGATTTGGTCATATGGTTATGCTTTGCTTATCCTTACAAGAGGGTTAGGTAGGCAAGAACGAAAGTAAAAGAGTTGTAGCCTTGCTTCGCAAAGTTGAAATATAAAGGGTATGCACGCGATCAAAATAAAATAGACATGCAGCAAAGAAGATAAAAATGTCCTAAGCTTGCTTTGCAAAGCCTAGACCCTAGGTAGGCGTGCAGAATAAGAAGTAAATAATAGTTAATGCTGTAAAAGAAAAGAAATAATATTTGCAGAGAAGAGAATGTGTGTAATGGAACATGTTCTGAGCTTAATTGAGATGTAAGAACGAGGAAAAAGAAAGCTAGTCAAACACCATTTCCTTATATCAGAAAAGGGATGATCGGACGTCCCTAATTTTGATTCTATTCCTAATTTGACAAGGTTGGCTTTGCTGAGTTGGATTGATGTGGTTGATTGAGACAAAAACCTAGGTATGGGGCATAGGAGTTGTAGAGCATCTTAAGTGGCAGAACCACCTCATTGTTGGGTAGCAGAACTTAACGAAAAGTCCTCTAAGTTTCTCGCCTATTCTTTTTGTCATTTTTTCTGTCTCATCTATCTAGGGGGCGAGTGTTGTTAATATAGGCTACAGAATCGTTGGCTCGCCAAGTGCCGATGGACACGTGACGGTAATTTTACAAGTAAATTTTATTAGAAATCCTGAGGCGAGGGATTTATAGCGCCAGCTGTCCGTCAGTTGGTCATCAGTCGATAGTGTGTGTGTGTGTATTTCTCAAGATGGGGTGTCTACATGTTGAAACATTCATATGAACACAGAAGTTCTGGATTAGGCTGACATTTTTTGTGTTTTTAGTCCGTACCAGTGGGAATGACCTTATGAATGGTTTGGATGGCATATAAACATCACGTTGGACTGTGGGACGGTTTTCATGGTTTGAATTTCCCTCCCACTTTTTCCTTATCTTGTGGCCCACATGAGTTTTGGATCTACCTAAATTTTTGGCTCATATCCTACCATAAGCTAGTAATGTAGATGGACGGGGTGGATTTCTCATAACCATCACAATAAGCCCCATCTAACTTCTCTGGTCATAATCACAAGCAATATACATCCTCATTTAAGGTTGAAAATTACAATTATAATGGATAGATTATAGTTATAATAGTAGTTACAGTATTTTATATATAGAATCACTTTACTTATTGCATAATATCGCACCATAGTCGCTATTTAGACATGCACCCCATCGAGGGTTGATGAGATCAAAGACCTATCTCTACCCATGGCACAATGAATTGGAAATAGTTTTTTACTTCGTCGCATTGGACATGGTTGTAGATTATTGGTGAGTTTGAATTGTCCACTTTATAGGTCATAATGTTGATGAAATGATCCTACAGTGGATTGTCAACACAATATATATATTCTCCCCCACTTGAAAACTAATTTTTTCTAGTAGTTTGAAAAACGTTATCCCATCATTTGGTAATGTACCTACCTCTATTGGGTAATAATACGGAGTTTTTTGCTTTACTAAAATACGAGTAAACAAAAATATTATAAGCTTTACCTCCCTTCTACTCTTTAAACTCCCTCACCGATAATACAAATAAATATCTTTTCTCTACATATGCTTCTCATATAAAACACACCACAAAGAAAGAACATCACAAATATCATAAGTTTGCCAATGTTTTTTACCGCAAGAATTTCACAGAAGATATTTCTATGTACATGCTCCTCCATTGCCTCAACAGTAACTCATGTAAAATATTCTTAAGATTGCAAGATTATTTGGGCATCCTCTATAAATCAATGAATTTAATAATTTTGATTGAGTTAGAGTAGGTAAAACTACTAGATTTTGATTTCCCTTCTACCTATTTAGCTTGTACAATATTTAGTGAGGAAATATATTATGTGTAGGCTTTAAATTTTTTGTATTGACTTGTGAAAGTGTGGAAATTCAATACAAAATGATATGGTGCTTCATACCATTGTTACATATTCATACTAATATATGATATGGTGGTCCACGATATAGTGGTCGACAATGGTATTGTTTATGTTATATGGGAAGATTTGAGCTCATTGTAATTCCGAGGCCTGATGTCATATTGAGCCGATCGGACAGATAACTAGTAACTCGGCTCAGATCACAAGAGCAGACAAGATCCAATGAAGACCCATAACCACTCTGATTGGAACCTGCCTTCCCAGAGGTCCGAGCCGACTCCACATTCCGAGGCAGGCGCTCCTCAAGCCAAACTTAGAAATTATTATAAACGGACGTGGCCGATTACTTCGCCAGAAGATACGCATGATGCACACGATATATTATACGATCCTTGGATTGCGCGTAATATCTCTACGATTCGAAAGTCTCCTTGATTGAGTGAATCGTGCCTGATTAATGGGCCCAGAACATTCGATAGTCAGGTATAAATACATTGGGAACCCATTGCTACAGGTACGAAAGATCTGACGCTATCCCTCTACAATTCTACTTAGACCCCGATTCCCTTAACCTGACTTACGCATCGGAGGGTCCCCCGGCTAAGTCAGGGTCTCCTTTGCTCACATTTTCGTGCAGGACCAGGGTCCATCCGAGGAGTGTGGGGCGATCCAAATTTTGACCTCAACAGTTTTATTCTATACCATTCATTAATTTGTTTTGCTTCATCTAAATGAATGAATTACCCAAAGCTATAGTATTCTAAAACTCGGTAGACTATAGCACGTAATTTAAATGTTTTAGGTATATTTTTGTGGAGTGGCCCACCTAAGCAGTGAATCTACTTGATTTTGGGACCAAGTTTAAACAAGGTACGATATACTTGATTGACGGATGTGAATTTCATTCATGCTAAGTTGTCCCACCACGTTCGAGAAACTAACCTTCTTGGAGACGTATGCGAGATGTGCAAGCATTTTCTTCTCTTCAATTGAAGGGATGAAATGACGTAAAATTATTGTCAGTTTACTCACCCAAACGCCTCACATAATTTCAAGAACCAATTGCCAGTCACCCTTGTAGCTGACAACTACATAGTTTGTGATGTAAAGTGTCTCATGGAGAGTTTCATGGCCAAGATGGATAAGAAGAGGCCCGATCGCAAGCGAAAGTGATCCGGACCGTTAGCCCTAAATCATGTGTATTTCGCAATCCGGAATGAGTTATTCGGCATACCATATATGATTTTGGGGTAGAACGAGCTACTTTAGCCAGCCAACTCCGATTTGCCGAGTTGTGCACACCGAATTTGTGAAATACCATCAGATCAACAGTTGAATTCCCATTTTATTTTCGTTTTTACTGTTTATAGTAAGTTTAATTTTGAGTATAACTCTTCATCCGTTGGGCTTTAAAAGTTGTGCCCAATATGAAAAGTGCTGAGAATAATTAAAAGAACATCATGATTTAGCCAAATAAGATATTTACTAGTTTTGGCTGAAAACCATACACACTAGTAGACATTACGACTGTCTATAGATAGTAAGTTTACTATTTATAGTAAGTTGCAAATTCTAAGAGTTTTAGTTATAGTTTAATTCTGAAACTTCTCCCATGGCTTAATATCCCTATTTAAAGGGTTGTGAGCTCGTTTATTTCATTCATTAATAAAATTACGAATTTTATAGAATTTATTTTCTATTTTACTTACTTTTTTTTCTTATGAATTAAAAAAATCTAAGTAAGGATCGTCCAGAGAAGCTCAGTGAATTCAAAGCATTTATCATCGAGGAAGACGGTGATCAACCTCATCACGTTCATCCTTACGTCAGTGTGCAACAACATTTACAAGAAATTTATTTGATTGGGCTATTTTGCTAGCTCATGTCAAGACATGGGCCCAAAAAGAGAGTTAGATTCAAAGCTAAAGTAAGCCCTTGGTAGCAAACAGTAGGGATTGAATGCCACCATTGAAACATCCGTGGCTGCAAAAGTTTTGGATCATTATTTTTATGTTTTTATTTCATCACGGTAAGAGTGGCCTTGCGAAGGCTCTGGATAGTTTATACATATCACGTGGACCTGAGACAGTTCAAACCATTTGGAATTTTCTTTTCACTTTTTTTCTTGTGTCGTGTAACCCACTTTAGTTTTGAGTAGCTTTTTTTTTTTTTTTTTTCATGTCCTAACATCACGGTCATCATCATTTAAGGTCAGTAATTATCGTTATGACGGCTAAATTATAATTATAACGGTAATTGCATTATTTAATAGAATCCACGCTATCATGCATTCTCAATGGAGTCGCCGTTTAGACAGCGCACGCATCGAGGTTTCGATGAAATGGAGGACTTATATTCTCCTTTGGCTAAATGAGCCGTAATGGTTCATAGCACCATCACATTGGACATGGTTGTGGGATTGGTGATTTGGGGTCGTCCACTTTGTGGGTCCTAGTGTTGATGAAACGGCCCTATAGTGTAGTGTCAACGCCATATATGTATTCTGGCGGTCAAAAATGTCCTTCCAAAGGATGGTGGAATCCACAGAAATCAACGGTCCAATTTCAAAGTAAATGTGTCTATTGACC
The DNA here is from genome assembly GCA_021015155.1 of Magnolia officinalis. Lineage (NCBI taxonomy): Eukaryota > Viridiplantae > Streptophyta > Magnoliopsida > Magnoliales > Magnoliaceae > Magnolia > Magnolia officinalis. The sequence continues at coordinate 111,666,914 of JAJHSJ010000004.1, forward strand.
AAATGCTAGTATTTCAATCAAGGTGGTTGGACCACTGGTATCCGTAAACCGACAAACTGGAAAGGCTAGGTTCATGGATCGCACATTCATGTGTATTTTATTTTGGTGATGAACATGAATTATCCATTGCTCAAGGGACTGAAAAGCATAGAGGTCTAGATAGTACATACGTAAATGCATGCATCCATTTGGATGTTCCAAAGCGATCTGCGCGACTCAGATAGAATAGGTGATTCGCCACCACATACCAACTAGGTATATTTGTAACATGATATAGACTATGTATCATGTATAAAACTATAATTCTAAAAAACAGATGCCATTTCAATCACCAGTGGGCCACACACATAGACGGTCAGAAAGAACTGATCAATAAACCATATTTGATAAATAACTGCAGGACATATTGATAACTTTTCCGGCACAAATTGTAATCTATGTAACTTTCATAGAGGGTCCCATCTGATGAATGGCATGGATTCTTAACACGTTTGTCAGGTTAGCACGTGTAGAGAATTCAGTCCGTCCTAGCAAATCGCATGAGAATTTCACAGCCTTCCATCGGGAATCTTTTGTCTTCGAAAGAAGGAAAGAACCAATAGCAAACGCCATAAACGCGATAAGCGTCCCCTCATCACCTCATGTGCAGGGGCGAAATACGTGCCGGATATCCGTGCGTACGGAAATCATGTCAAAGATCAAGACCATTCATCAGGTAGGATACACTTTCATCAATCTGTAGATGAAAAATAATGATAATCAAGAAGTTCAAGCTTCAACGAAAAAAGATACGGTTGAAAAGAGTTCTACGAGTAAAAGATTCAACATAGGGTAAGTTTTTACTGTCCTGAGTTTTGGATCTACCTGATCATTGGAGCCCATCAGTTTCTAAAGGCCACGGAAGGGCTGGATTCCAATGACCTGGCAGATCCAAAATTCAGGTGGGCCACACTACAAGAAACAGCTGGGATTGAATGCTCACCGTTGGAAACTTTGGGAGGGCTACGGAAGGTTTTATTATTCATTAGGATGATATTTCTGCCTACAGGTCATCTGACTGGTTGCAAACCTATGATCGGTTGGATGGCATATAATTATCTTGGTAGGCTCTACGAAGATTTCAACCGTGGACATATTTCGTTCCCATGTTTTGTGTGTGTGGATCACCTGAGTTTTGGATCTACCTGATCTTTGTATTCCTGTCCTATTGTGGCCTTTAGAAACTGATGTACGGAGTGGATTTGTCACAAACATCTCTGTAAGCCCACATCGCTTCTGAAGGAGTCGAGACAGTCTGGGGAGACGATTGATAGCGCCACACCTCCTGATTGGTCGTTCACCTAATCTTGGCCGTACTTCTATCATCTCTATTATCAGTGGGCACCACCATTACCTGTGTGCATGTGGGCACCCTGCGCACGTGGCTGCTTGCTAGTTGTCTTTTTTTTTTTTTAAAAAAAAAATAAAAATAATAAATAAATAAAAATCCGGCGCCGGTAAAACACTGCTTGCTACTTGATGCCAGCCTACTCGAATGCAGGGATTTCTCATTGACCGGAATAGCCTCCAACACCTGTATGGACCGAACGGATGTAAAATCCACTCGGTCCATCGCGTGATAACCCTTTTGTTCACCGTACATTAAAAAAAATAAAAAAATCTAACGAATGAAACAGTCATATGGACTAACGGGTTGGATGACTGGCCTCACACATAAACATGTGGTTGTCATCCCATCACCATTGTTTCCTCTAGTGTGACCCAAATGAGTTCTGGATCTGTCTGATTTGTGTCCCAAGGGCCTAACATCAAACAGAGAACCTGATGAACGGAGTGGATTTTACATACGTTGACCCCACAGAGACGACTCCCGTCCATTTCTACGGTGTGTTTGCATGGGTTACTATTACTATAAAAAGTGACAGACTGCCGGGTATGTTGAAGCTTCCTGTATTGTGGGTCCGACTGACTATGGATCCATACATCAAAAGTATGTGGCCCACAAGGAAGGAGTGGCCCATCATGTCAACGCTCTGGCTCACCGAACCGTGGGCCATATTTTGCATTCTTTACAGACCTTGGGCGGAGCATTGAAATAATACTTCAAGTTTGCATGACAAACATGAAGATCCTGGGGCGCAGATTGGATACTGATAAAGTCAGTAGCCAAATGGCTACTGAAGTGACGTCACCAAGCTCTGTAGACCCCACCATGATGCATGTGTTATATCCCTACCGTCCAAACATTTTTAGAGATAGTTTTATGGCATTACAAAGAGAATAGGATAGATCTAAAGTTCAAGCTGACCCCACCGTAGAAAATAGTGGGGACAATGACATCCACCGTTCAAAACTTCATAGGGGCTACAGTAGTTTCCAATCAAGGTGATATTTTTGTTTTCACTTCGTCTATCTCTATGTTAACTTATGAATAGGTTGGATCTCAAAAATACATCACGGTGGGCCCTATAAATGTTTCAACGGTGGGTGTGACTGCTCCCACGGTTTTCTGTGGTGGGTCCACTTGAAATTTAGATCTATTTCATTCTCTTTGTAATGCCAGAAAACGATCTCTAAAAATGGTTGGACGGTACGGATACAATACACGCATCATGGTGGGGTCCACAGAGCTTGGTGACGTCACTTCAGTAGCCATTTGGCTACTGAACTTGTCAGTATCCAATCCGCGCGCAAGATCCTGGCCATTCGTAAGGGGGGGCCCACCTCAGGCTCAGAAAACATTCATAAGGTGCGTCACACGTGTATGTTTCAAGTGGAGTTCCGGTCAGTTTATTTAAACCCTTCAGTTTCATCGATCACGTGCGACCCACCTAATGGCGTAGACTGGCCTATTACTGAGCGAGGAAAAAACAAAAAAGGTGTGGCTCACGTGATGAATGCTGGGATCTGGTACACTTGTACCACATGCACGTCTCAACAAAGGCTGTGGATTGCTTCAAGACACGGTCCCTGGTGGCCCAATTATGTGGGGCCCACCGGGATGTATATGTTTTACCTACATTGTCCATCCATCATTTTAATGCATGAGCTAAAAAATTAGGCAGATCCAAATCTCAAGTGGATCTTTTGACGGCTATGCGGCGTTCAATTCCCAGCATTTTCTGTGGTGTGGTCCACTTGATCTTTTGATTTCCTCATTTTTTTGACCGATGCCTTAAAATGATCTGGCAAAATGGACGGCTAGGATAAAATGATAACATAAGGTGGGCCCGGATCTCCAGGCAATCCGAGTCCCTCAATGAGTTTCTCAGCCTACTTCACGCGAGGATCAGGCTCTCTGCACCATTAAACAATGGGATATTTTGGTCGGGCTAGTTTGGGGTTGGGAAGTCATTCGGTGCTCTGGCAGCTATGACGCTTGATACTCAGGCTCACAGATATTGTACACGTGGTATAAATTGAACCCTTATTACCTAGTCACATACCAAATCAGATTTGTGGGCACTTGATGTAGGACCGTCGAATGTTTTCATTTTTAACCGTCCAATAAATATCTAGTAATTCCCACGTCAGATGATCCAATAAGCTTATTTTTCGGATTGACACGCGTATAACGACCCATAAGTTAAACCATTTAGTGTGAATTAATTATATGTCACGCATGCAATTTTTAATATTGTCAAAGTCCTGAGTATCATCCATCACTCTATGACAGAGTATAAAATTCTGCACATCCATCCGATTTGGCAGAACCACTAATTCTCACGTCATTGGGAGATGTACTGCACACCTGTGCACCCGCGCTCGTAGTTATAGGAAATCCTGTTATCTAAGTTCAAGATCCAACCCGTTCATCAAGATATGTTCACCGTGTAAATGCCTCTTCTAAAAAAGTAAGGCTTGCCGCTTCTTAGGTGGGTCAAGGGCATACGAACAAATGCACCGTTAAAGTTGGCCAACGGTCTGGATTCAACATAGAGTCGGGTCTCATCTGATGATTGTGTGGACCTGATCTTTTGGCACCGGCGCATCTGCACCACGTGGGCCTTCCACGATGAAATAATATCTAGCATTTAACATGTGGAACAAGATCTGGCACGTGTGTCTGATGGCACGGGCAAGCTGCCAACCTATCCTTTTCAGGAAAACCCGTGCGAATACGCACCACCATGCACATCGGGAAAAAGTCGTTAAAAATAAAAACGCTTACGTGACTATTTGCTGACGTGGATGTAAGAACTCATCTTGATGAGATCCACACCGTCCATAAGGTGTACCACTCTATTTTAAAGCCGTATTCGGAAAATTGTGTACCACTCTATTTTAAAGCCGTATTCGGAAAATTATGTCGATCCAATTCTCAGATTGGCCACACCATTGGTAACAGTTGAGATGGGAAGTCCCACCGTTAAAATCATCCACATTCTTTCGGGGGTCAATGGTGGTGTTTATATCAGATCCAATCAATTCACCAGATGCGCCACACAAGAATGAATGAAATTACATGAAAATATGGAAATTCAAAAAATTATGTGGGCCATACCGCGTCAATTTAAAGGTTTGAGGGATGATTTTACACCATTTCCTATGTTTCAGCCCACGAAAGTCTTGGATTGAAACGAATTTAAGGATCCACGGTGAAAATATTTTGGTTCACATGATGAACGGCGTAGATCAGATGTAAATGTCCCACACGTGGTGCATGGTAGTTGTAGGCACGCCCTCCGTACGAGTACGCGTAGTCGGGCTACTCGGCAGCGGTCAATGCTCATTATCCCTGGATCCTTAACTCTTGCTGGGTGGTAGACTCACAGGAGTTTCAACACCCGGTCAAGGGTCCGAGCCATAGGTGTGAAAGCCCTCAGGGCGTGAGTGTGTGGGGGGTGTGTAGAAAATTAAAAAAAATAAAAATAAAAAATAAATAATGCTCATTATCCGTTGCGCCGGGTGGGGAGCCAGACCGAGCCGAGCCGAGAATCCAACGGTGCTTATTTCTTTCCAACTGCGAGAGCTGTTTGGCGGTCAGTTGCGGAGTGAAAATCGGAGTGGGGTTTTGCGCCACGCTAGAAATCTCTCTTTCATCTGCTTGCGATAAGAGATGGAATCGATCTACAGAAATCCAAAGGCTGGAGAGAAAGGAAAGTGAGTTAGGCTCGAATTCGAGAGAAATCGGACGGTTCGCTGCGGTTGGAGTGAATTTACGGCCAAATATCGAGAAAAGAGAGAGGATTAGGGTTTCTTCCGAGAAAGATCGTAAGATTCATGACGATTTGAGAGAATCAGGGCACTCTGGAAGGGAATTATAGATTTGGGTGCGATTCGAGCTAAACCAGACGATCGGTGGCCAATCGAGAGAAGGATTGAAAGATTTGAGAGAAGTAGGGTAGAATTTCAAAGAAAAGAGAGGACTTGAGAGAATTTCAGTGGAAATTGAGGCAAGGAGGGGTTTTGAGCAGAGTCTTGAAGAAAAATGGGTGGATTGTGGGAGATCTGACGGAGTGAAGCAGGAATTTCAGTGAGTTTTGCGGTTTTTCCGATATCCAAGTGAGTTCCATTGGAAATTAAAGCTTCGTGTTGAAGGGAAATGGGAGGGTTTTTGGGATATCTAGGTCTATCAGAGTATAAATAAAACGATTTGAGTGAAACAGGAGCAGTTCGGTGCTCATCGAGGAAGAAAGATAAGCAGAGATAGTTCAACAGGAAGAAAACAGTGAGAATTAGTAGGAAGTCTGAGCAAAGGGGAAGGCCAGAAATGCGAAAAATGAGTTAAACGGTATAAAAGGAAAAAGAGAAGGGAACTGCAGAGGATTCAAAACGAGTATCTGAAAAAAAAATCCAAGAAAAAGGAGATCAATCAAAGACCGACGAAAATAAGGTAATGATACATTTCGTTTTTGCAGTTTCTGCAATTTCTGTTTGGGTCCTTCTTTTCCATTTCTTTTTAATGTTCTGTTCTTTTTGTATTTCGTGAAATTTCCTTATCTTCTCTGTTGTAATGATCTGCTTCTGCATTTTCTTTTTGTGTTTGTAAAGTAGAGATTTATTCATCGATCATTTCGAGATTGATTGGATATGAAGTGGGTTTGGTGAATTAAGGAAAAAAGTACTTTTCTGTTAGTCACTGAAGTACTTTTGTGATAGGCGGTACTGAATCACAGCTGATGGATTTAAGATTAGGGCAGTTTGAAAATTAGAAATCATATTTGATTCTCTTGCCTCTGGTGTGATTCTGCCTATTGTTCTTGAGATGTTGTGAGTGAACTTGCCAGCTCACTCTGGGCTGCAAGTGCCAACATCACCATATGCCTGCGAGATGAGAGCTACTCATCAGGCGGGCTCCCTGGTTGAAAATTATGGGTGGGCTGCACATCTGGTGAATCAACACATTGAGAGTCAGATGACTCTCGATACATGCACCAGGCTGGTGAGATTATCTTTTCTAATTAGGATTCTAGTTAAGTTGTTTGGATATGCTTTTAGACTAATTAAACTAGTTTAGCATGGTTGAGTTAGGGTAAAAATCTCTTATGTACATACACAATGTTCTCCTTGTGCATGCATAGTGTTCAGAGAGAGGAGATATTTTTATTAGTAGCTTGGCCATGCGAGAAGTCTTTTTAATATTCATTGATCTCGTATGTACATACAAAATGTCTCCTTGTGCATGCATGGTTTTCAGAGAGAGGGAGGAGTGATTTTTATTAGTAGCTTGGCTTTGTCTAATGTGAGAAGTCTTTTTAATATTCATTGATCTCTTATGTACATACACAATGTTCTCCTTGTGCATGCATGTGTGGAGAGAGATAGAGAGAGATTTTATTAGTAGCTCGGCGTTGTCTAATGTGAGAATCCTTTTTAGTCTTTTAATATTCATTAAACTCTTATGTACATACACAATGTTCTCCTGTGCATGCATGGTGTTCTGGGTTCGCATGTGATCTCTTGATGATATGATTAACACTGTTTGCATGTTGCTGATTTCTCGAGTTAACATCACATGCGTATGTTGGGCTGGACATGTGCATGAAATGTGGATTGCTGGTCATATTCATTGATATTCTGTGACCCACTTGATGAGTGGATCTGCCTGAGTTTTGGGCCAGGGCATGTATATGATGGTTCCCATGTAATGAGCACAAGCCCCTTTGGCATGCGACAGCTGTGAATTTACCTATGTGAAGCCTGTCATTGTTGTTTTTATTTGCCTTGGTGATACTATGGTCGTATAGTTTTCTCGATTTCTTGCAGAGACTTCTCTCACTGTGGTTGAAGGTGGACGTCATGAGCATTTGCGCCATTTTTTCTTCTGCTTTTCCATAGTTAGCTTGCATGGTTCTTTGTGTGATGTTCATTCCAACTTCTCACATTGAAATCAATATTTTCCAAGAATGGTGTTTGAAATCCGAAAATTTGTTTTATTGCTATGGGAATAAATGCTTTGATTTTTTATTTTTTTATTTTTCTTCCAATGATTCTACAATGGTAGAATATGTAATGCAATTGTTAGTGTTTTATTGTGATTTTCAGAAATGGCAACGTTGGTCGATCCTCCAAATGGGACTGGAACCCTTGGAAAGCATTACTACTCAATGTGGCAAACCTTGTTTGAGATTGATACAAAATATGTGCCGATCAAGCCCATTGGCAGAGGAGCCTATGGCATTGTGTGCTCTTCTGTGAACAAGGAAACAAATGAAAAGTTGCAATTAAGAAAATCAATAATGCCTTTGAGAATCGGGTCGATGCACTCAGAACTTTACGAGAGTTGAAGCTGCTTCGACATCTTCGGCATGATAATGTTATTGCTTTGAAGGATATCATGATGCCAGTCCACAGGAGAAGTTTCAATGATGTGTATCTGGTGTATGAACTCATGGATACAGATTTGCATCAGATAATCAAGTCCTCTCAGGCACTTTCAAATGATCACTGCCAATATTTCCTCTTCCAGGTATGGATTTCCCATCACATAGCGACATTTGCGTTTTTCTGAAAAGTACTCTCAAATGATCTTCAAGTTTTTGCTGATTCCCCTTGGTGGGTAGCATGCAATACTTGTGCTAAGGTGTAGTGTGGGGACTAAACATTTCAGCATGTGAGTTGTGTTGGCAACCATATATCAGTGGTCCCTACTATTTTGTGCTGCTAAATAGTGGCATTTGCGTTTTTCTAAAAGTACTTCGAAATGATCTTCAAGTGTTTGCTGATTCCCCTTGGTGGGTAGCATGCAATACTTGTGTTAAGGCGCAGTGTGGGGCCTAAACATTTCAGCATGTGAGTTGTGTTGCAAACCATATATCAGTGTTTCCCTGCTATTTTGTGTTGCTAATACTCAAACATTCCTTTCATGTGTGTGGATGCTTTGTGCTTGATGTTTTGCTCTGACACCCCCCCCCCCCCCCCCCCCCCCCCCCCCCCCTCCGCTATTTTTTGTGTTTGCTAAATACTCAAACATTCCTTTCATGTGTGTGGATGCTTTGTGCTTGATGGTTTGCTCTGAACCCCCCCCAACCAACCCCCCCCTTGATGTTTGGTGGTCAGCTGATCATAAAACATTTATCTATTGATCATTTAAAACCACCCCAAATTGTTAGGGGAAAGGCTAAGATGATGATGCCTTTAAAATGATCTTCGTCATAGGTCATGCAAGCGAAGTGAATTTGATGGTGGAGAACTTTACCCATGACAAATTAAAAAAATGATTGGTGTACTCAACGTGGTAGTTACTAGTTGTTTCTGAAGTTATCTCATGCATCATATATTGGTGCAAGCAATCAATAGAAGCTCCAGTATGTTAGCTAAAGTTCCATAAATGCCCTCCATTTCTAGTTTTCCACCTTTGGGTAATGCAATATACAATTTTATGCATTGTATTACCAGTATGGAGATGGTTACTGTATTGCCAGTTAGGATGGATTCGAATTTTGGCTCCCTTTTAGAAACTATTACAAGATTTGATCCCTGTTATTATTGAACTCAACAGTGTTGGGAGATGCCAACAGACCCACCATTAAAGAAGAATCAAACTTCATTATTAGGAGATGTAATATCCCTGCTGGTTAAGTTACTGTGCATACCTTCTAGAGATGGACACATCTGTCAAACAAGGTGACCTCAGAAAACCTGTCATGCTGACACATCTGTGATTCTGTACATTGTGTAATATATATTGGAAGATAAATACTTGCATATAACTGTAGAACATAAAAGCATAAGGTATGGAAAATGGCGTGTATTTTAATTTAATGCAGATATCAATACTCTTTTTAATAACAGAAAACAATAAAAGGATAAAATAGGGGTTTTCCTAATATCCATGCTTACATGTCTCAGATATGTGTGAACCATAGAGAAAATTTCCCTAAAAATGGGTTGATCTTGTTATAGACAGATACCCCAATTTGTCTATGTAGATTGGTATAGAGATTGAAAAAGAGAAGAAAGAAAGAGAAAAAGAGAGAAGAGAGGAGAGAAAAAAAGATGAAGAAAGAATGAGTTAGGGTTACACGTCCCCACCCTCTTTTCTCTTTTATTAAAGTAATAAAAAGAAAATATTACAAAAATACCCCTGTATAATAAACTTTATTTCCAGCATATCCTAAGACACACTAAGAAACTTGTGAACCATAGGCCCAAAACCAAAGCCAAGAGGGCCGTGGGCCCATACGCAACCGTTAGCAGTGTACAACTTGTTCATCTTAACATAAAGAATTAAAGATGCATCAGTATGAGACTATGAGTATGGATGATTGAGGTATACAGGATCTTCTCCTATATGGCTGACAAGGAGATAGGTTTTGTCCAATGCTGCGTGCCATTCGAATGCATTTGAACTGCAGGTCCTGCTCATGTTGGTCCTGTGTGTTGACAGTAACTGAGTTGATTTTGGCCATAGTTTGTATTATATTAAGATAAAAATTGGCCGTAGCAGCTACCTGGTATATGTTGCCTATGATGGCGGGATACACCAGGGGTACCAGATGGATACAACAGGAAAATGGCTTTTTAAAAAAATAAAATAAATATTGAACCAGAGGCACAGATGTGTAGGTACACAGTTTTAGAAAGGGTCTGGTGAATTGACTTCATTTGACAATCTCTGAGTACCAAGTTGAAGCTCCAACAGGAAAATGGCTTTTAAAAAATATATGAACCATAAGCACAGATGTGTAGGTAGGGGTGTACATCGAGTCGAACCGAGTCGAGCTGGCCTCAGCTCGACTTGGCTCGAACACTGGCTGACCTCAGCTCGAACTCGGCTCGGCTCGGTCCTCGAGCCTGACTGGCCAGCTCGGCTCGTTCGGTCAACAGCTTGGGCCAGCTCGGCCGAGTTCAAGCCAAGATCGAGCTGAGTTCGTCATTGAGGCATTTCACAAACACTTGAACTGCAACTTCACAATCCCACTGTTTGTAAAACAGAGGCAATGGTTTTACAGGTGTTTTATCAAACACCTAAGTAACATAAAACTGAAAAAAAAAAAGGAGAAGAGAAAAAGATATTTGTTTAATGTACAAACCTTCCTTGCCACTGGCAAACCTTCCTTGCCACTAGCCAAACCTTCCTTGCCACCAGCCACATTTGGTTGAGTCATTTTATCAAACAGTTGGTGAGCACCATCAATGGCAAAGTAACTGAGTCACCAAACTGGTTCGATCCGAGTTTGATTCGATCTGGATTCGATCTGAGTCGAGTCGAGCTGGGCCTGCTAGAACTCGGCTTGAAACTCATTTTCGAGCTAAAAAAATCAGCTCGACTCGGCTCGAACTCAGCTTCGAACCAAGTCGAATCGAGCTTTTTCGAGTCGAGTTGAGCGAGCTAACCGAGCTAGCTCAGTTCGTGTACACCCCTATGTGTAGGTACATGGTTTTAGAAAGGATATGGTGAACTGACTTCATTTGACAAATCTCTGAGTACCAAGCTGAAGCTCCAATTGTGTAAGAAATTGAGGTTCTTTTCTTTCTTTGAATTGGCTGAGTCATGCTTGGAAATTGGAGGACAGATTCCCTAGTCGAATCCAGTTGTTTAAAATGATCCTCAAGTTCTTTTGGAAACTGTCAGTAAAAAGATTGGTCCTTTGTGCAGCGAATGAAACAAGCATGGATGTCTCTCCATCTCCACGTGTTATCTTTCCTTTCAATTTATGTGATTGTGACAAACTACAATGTTGCCACTGATTAGCACTTTCCTTGAACCAGCATTTGTCAAGTCAATCAGTCTGTAGTTGTATTATAAGGCAATCAGTCTGTATTTGTTTTGTGAGCAGGAATAAATCCCTTCGCATAACAAAACTGAAATAGACATTAGAAATCATACTGTACTGGTGATACTATCTCCTTCAATGTGATGATGATGACATGATTAAGAAGGAAAAAAAAAAAAACTCTTGCAGGTCATCAGAGGTTATTACAGAATTAACAAA
>JAJHSJ010000004.1:111678394-111738154 GCA_021015155.1 Magnolia officinalis
GGAACCATACATAACATTTTTTAATTTAAAATTTGAGATCATGGATGGTCTTGATCTAAAAAATCTATTAGCTGGATTTTATGACTCAATAGATGGTTCAGATTTGTCCTCATATGATCAATGAATCATTTAAAATAAGAAAGCCTAAAACGTTGTGAGATTTGATCGTCTGGACTATGTTCAACGGTGTTGAATCGATTGATTGAAGGTGACCCAAAAATGTCCAGCAAGCAAAGTCTGAAATTCAAAACGAGATCGACTGATCGACAAGGTAGCTCGATCGATCAAAGGTACAGTTCGATTGATCAAATAAGCAGTTTTGATTGATCGAAGCAGGATGAAAAACGTCAGAGAGTTAAGGTAGAAAATCAAATTTACACCGGTTTCGATCGAAATAAGTTTCGATTAAATCTCGATTGATCGATGGGATCGTCGATCGATTGATAATTCATTGAAACTTTCTATTTAAATTGAAAATGTGATAATTTAATTATACCATGTAAAATAATTATAATCATTAATCATCTTGAGACATTGAAATGGTCATAGCACTTTGGTTAATTAAGTGGACCCTCACATGGAAATATAACCATCTATATATGTTGTTGGTGAGATTTAAGAGAATTTAAATCTGACGGTTAGATTCTCCATGTGGGCGGCCCTGAGTTAGAATTTGATCAATCAAAAGTGAACTGATCATATACGTATAGATAGATGTAAACAATGAGTTAATTGTGCTATATAATTATGTTGTTGTCAATTGATTGAAAGTTTAGTGACATATCGAAATTCAAATCATCAAAATAGATATAAGTGATCCCAACACATTTCATCTCTATTGTGATTAAAGTAGTTGTGATTACTTTGTTAAGTGTACTTTTTTGTATTAATTGCTTCATTGAAATTGTTTATATTTGAAATGCTATTGCTAAAACATGCTACTATATATGTGACAATTGCTAATTGGATATGTTTTTATCCTTCTTATCTCATTCACACATGCCATATATAGCGTTCATGTCTTGATTCCCTGAGGGCACTCTCTAGAAGACATGTAGGTACATATAGTACCGGGTGACTTAGGGGACCATCCCTATATGCCCACAATGTGCGAAAGCCTACCAAGGTAGTGGAAGTCTACATTAAAAGAAGATATGTAGGTCGATGGAATCCAACTCAAGCAAGCGATCTGATCAACTCACTTGAATCATTAACATATTCATACATTGCAAAACATCCATGCATTCATATTTTAATTATGATGTGCATGAACCATGATGGGTTCACTCACTAAGACTAACCAACTGACATTATATTGCTGAAAAAAATCATACAAATTTTGTGTGCGATGAAACAATTATTCAATTCTTAGGACAAAAGACTAAACCAATGGATGGACTAAATTCGTTGAATCAGTAATTTGTTGGAAATGGAACCGATGTTGTGCTATTTGATTATACTTCAGAGTTTGCTATAATTGAGAAACTTAAACTAGTGAATATTTTCAGTAATTGGTTGGCTAATAATTTAATAAAGCTTCAAATGGGTGGGCTGTAGTACAATGTTTTGTTCTTTGTGAATGTTAAAGACATGTGGGCTGAATGTGTATAAATTTTCTTACTGGTTGATGTATGTGAATGGTTACAGTGGTTGAATGTGAAATGTCTTAATGAGTAATTGAGGTCGTGGACTTATAGAGTACATTAATTGTAAGCCTATGGAAAAACAGTTTAAATTCTTGGTTTAATTACACATATTGTGCTAGTCATAATCCGTAACTCGAATTTGAGGGTTGTGTACACTATGTATTCCGAATTGCCACGGTGTGACAGGTGAGGCAGTGGTTGTAGGCCTGCCTTAAGTATGTGTCATATATCCATGTTATCTTTTATTTTGACCGCTCATTTTAGGGCATGAGATTAAAATAATAATAATAATAATAAAATAAAGTAGACGCAAATCTCAAGAAACGATTGAACGCCAGAACTTCCTATGGCCCACCATAATATTTATTTGCCATTCAAGCTGTTGGTAAGGTCACACAGACTTGGATGAAGGGAAAGCACTAATATCAGTTTAATCTAAAACTTTCGTGACCCACAAGAAGCTTTTAATGTTGGGCATTCAATCATCATGGTTTTTTGTGATGTGGTCCACTTGAGATTTGGTTGGGCTTCATCTTCAACCCCATGCCCCAAAATGAGCTGGCAAAACGGACGTACGACATCTATATATAACACATAATGGTCATGGCCTTACCGAGGTCGGTGTTTCTCCAGACTAACCAAGTTCATGCAAAGAAATAGTGGGCCACATCATAAAAAGAAATGGACGTCTTGTTTTAACCGTCAGTTTACTTTATATTCATAGGCCCACTTGATGATTGATTGTCTTCATCTTTGAGGTAGATAAATTTATAAGACAGAGCTCACATTTTGAACGGTTATGATCATCAGACCGTCGCTAGACGGGGCTTCTATAGGTGCTGATGGTGGTATCAGCCACGTAAGCAGGCCTTCCACGGGAGAATTGTTTACATACAACGTTGTGCAGAAGCATTAACATACAATGTTTCTCATTTGCTAGTAATGTGTCGCTGTAATGCAAGATCTGTGCCGTGAAAATAGAAATATCTATCAATTAGGTAGGCCACACACGTACGTTGATCCAGACCATAGGCTTTCCACTGATTTTGAAGCTTTATCCCACCTGATTTCCATAACACCGTCCATCCAAAATGAGGCCCACTAATTGGAACAGCATATTAAACTCAAGTTATACCGTTAAATTTGTGGGACCTACCGTGGATAAATCATTACTCCAAAATGAGATTGATTGAACGTTTTCTTTACCTTGGATTAATGGTTATTTGTTGGTTGAATTTGGACCCTTGATTATTTTTCACTTCATGCCTACCAGGATCACTCAAATCAGTATCATTATTTTGATTAGAGGTGTACCAAAGTCCAACTGAGTCGAGCTTGGCACAGCTCGGCTCAGCTTGGCCACTAGCTGACCCCAACTTGAACTCGGCTCGACTCATTGGGCGGCTCGGGCCAGTTCAAGCCAAGATCAACCTAAGATTGAGTTGAGTTCACCTGTGCAACATTTTCACAAACACATAGACTGCACCTTCAAATTCTCACTACATGTAAAGCAGCAGCAGCAGTTTTACAAGTATTTCATCAAACACCTTGTTAGAGGTGGGTATCGAGCCGAGTCGAGTCAAGGTGGGCCAAGCTTGACTTGGCTTGTCCATGATGTACTCGAGTTCGAGCTCAAGCTCAACATTAAAACTTGGCTTGTTTGCTAAAGTTGTCGAGTCGAGTTAGTGGTTCGAGTCGAGCTCAAGCTTGTTGGGTGAAAGAATAATGGATTCTGTTGTTGATCATCCTCCATTGATGAAAATTTCAAAAATCTTAAGAGAATCAAAGTAAAATTCGATGAAAAAACCAAACAAAGCTTCGAATCGGATGAGGAAATCTGTAAGAACTGATCTATTCTTGATCTTCTTCCGCCAGCAGAAATCCGGGACTAGAAAAGAAGAACAAAAAAACAGAACACAGATCAGAAATTCAAGTAAAGAGCTCTAACCAATCAAATCATTGGATTTTGAAGCGCTAACAAATCTGAGAAGAACCCATCTCAGATTTCTTAGGTTTCTCGTCCAAGAAGTAGATCTCAAGAGATTGAAATCATACTATTGTAGAGCTGAAATGAAAACTGGTGGTGGTGGTTCGGGCGGGCGCGCGGCTGGCAGTGGGTAGAGAAAGAGAAGAAAGAGAAAAGGAAAGGGGTGCGTGCGGTCGCGTAGAGACTCTAGGGTTTTTTTTTTGTAAAGTTAAAACTTAAAACTAATATATATATATATATATATATATATATATATATATCTATATATAGATATCTCTACTTCTTATATATATATATATATTAATATATTTATTAATTGAGCTGAGTCGAGCTCGAGTTCAGCTTCGAGTCGAGTCGAGTTGAAATGCCCCCTGGTCGAACTTGGCTTAATCAACTCGAGCTTCAAATAATTAACTTGGCTCGGTTTGAATCGGTCATTCAAGCTGAGTCGAGCGAGTTTTTCGAGCTAGCTCAACTCATGAACAGCCCTACACCTTGTAGGCAACATCAAAGTCAAGAAAAGATGATATTTGTTTCATATACATTCTGTCCTTGCCATCAGTTGACACTCCATTGAGTCATTTCACAAACACTTGGGGCCTGTTTGGTTTTTCATAATACAGGTAAATTGCTGTAAATCACTGTAAAAAAATAATTATTACATTCTTTCACCTGTTTGGAAACGAGTGAGTAATTCACTTGGGAAACCGGTCCAAAAATATTGACTTAAATTACTCAACATTTTTATTGGGCCCATGTTGAGGTTTATTCACCATCTAACCCGTTCATAGGGTCACATGGACATGGATAAGTGAAAAAGATAAATATAAGCCTGATCTAAAATTTCTAAGGGCCTCAACAAGTTTTTAACGGTAGGCATTTAATTCTCATAATTTCGTGTGGTGTGGTCCACTTGACCTTTGGATTTGCTTAATTTTTGGGCTCTTGCCTTAAATTCATTTGGCATAATGGATGGGTGGTGTGGATAAACAGCACACATTATGGTGGGCCTCATATTTATTTTACAAATTCCTCAATTTAAGTGCTTAAAAAGTAACGAATCAAGTCAGCATTGGGAAAGTTGAAGATAGATGAAGGTAATTACCTTGGTAAGTAATGATTACTCATTTACAATGTAATTACAATTGAGCCAAAAAACCAAACAGGCCCTTGGTGAGCAACATCAATATCAAAGTAAACGAGTCATCGAACTGGTTCGATCCGAGTTTGATTCGAGTTGGGATTCGATCCGAGTCGAGTCGAGCTAAGGCAAGCTCAAATTCGGTTTGACATTTTTTTCGAGCTCAAAATATATATCAGCTCGGCTCGGCTCGAACTCAATTTCATACCAAGCCGGGTCGAGCTTTTTTGAGTCAGTCGAGCAAGCTAACTCGGTTCGTGTACAGCCCTAATTTTGATCCATGATCTATCTGCCTGGGCCCAGCCCACAAAGTAAAACCTAAGCCCAAGCCCAGCCTAGGCCGATGAATGGATAAAAGAAGCAGATCCGATACCGAGCCCAACTACCCATCTTTGTGCAAGATCTGAACCGTTCATTAACTGTGGGTTTGTTATGTTATTCCTAACCGTCCCTTTTGCAGACTGTCCACTTTTTTGGATATGGTAAAATCTATGGTGGGCCCTACCTGATTTTACATCTCAGATCTTTGATGGATGTGTTGTGGTGTCACCTTCTGTTTGTTACATTGGCCCAGTCCATCAAAGTGACCTTACCAGATGAGGCTCGGCCCTTGCACAGCCCCGGCACATTTTCTGGTATATGGACGGTCTGAAACTTAAGCAGTTTTACTTTTGGAGTGGGCCCAACATACAAAATAAATGCAAGCCACACGTGGGCCCAGTATCCAAAACAAAATTATGGCTAATACGCTGAGGCGCACGTGAGGAGTGAAATGGTATTATTTGTAGGTCAGAAGATCTAAGCAGCATTGGCCCACTTGATAAAGAGCGCCAATCTTGCACACGTGTGACAGTTGACATGTATGCTTGCACGTGTGGGGCTCATCAAATCTCACTTTAATTATGATTACATGCACACGTGCACACCAAGAGATTGCATGGCACTTATTATTGATATAGCTTTGATTGAATTGCAATTTTGTCCGGATCTTGCACAAAAGTGGGTAATTGATTAGTGAAGGGTCCTGATCCTTCGATCATGGAATGCAAACCGTCGGCCACGAACGATGGATAGCCTTGGTCCTATGAACATTTGATGGGTTGGCACGTGTGCCGCGAAGTCCCCTTCCATCTCATTCGCGCGACGCCTGGTAGCGGGAGTGGATTAGGTGTTACCCGGGAAACAGCTTAGTGGGCGTTACCCTTACTGTGGGGCCCACTTTGATGAATCTTTGTATATCCACTCCGTCCATCCGTTTCTCCAGACAAATTTATGATGTATTTCCAAAAATTAAGCAGATCCAAATCTTAAGTGGATCACAACAGAGGAAACAGTGTTGTTTGAGTGCCTCACCATTAAAAATTCCAAAGGACCCATCGTAATGTTTATTTTCCATCCAACCTGTTGATAATGTCATGAAGACATGGATGAAGAGAAACTACAAATATCAGCTTGATACAAATCTTTTGTGGCCTACAAAAAGTTTTTAATGATCATTTATCACTATTTCTAGTGGTGTGGTCCACATGAGATTTTGATTTTCTTAAAGTTTTGGATCATGTGCTAACATGAGATGATGAT
The DNA here is from genome assembly GCA_021015155.1 of Magnolia officinalis. NCBI lineage: Eukaryota > Viridiplantae > Streptophyta > Magnoliopsida > Magnoliales > Magnoliaceae > Magnolia > Magnolia officinalis. Next base: position 111,684,750 of record JAJHSJ010000004.1, read on the forward strand.
ATGAAAAAACAGATGGACAGCGTCGATATACAAAATATTCATCAACGTGGGCCCCACACGGTTAAGGTACACCCACTAACGTGTTACCCGGTTAACAGCTAATCAGCTCCCCTAGGTAGCAGGTCTCGTTCCAACGATATTGGAGATCTCAGGAAGAGAATTTATAGCACACTCTTGCCAGAGCGTCGCATATCATACTCATGCAAACACCCAATTGACACGTAGCAAGCTTAAACCTCAATCCATACCGTCCAAATGATGGGCCCTAACTCCAAAACGTTGTAATCTAAAATTCACCTTGATTAACATATTCTAAGTGATCAGTGAATGCACATTTTCTTACTGAATATGATCCACTGGCTAATTTTTCCTTGCAAATATCTGTTTGTTGGCAACTCAACACATGGTTAGGACCCGGGTATGATATATTAGGCTGGGCCATGTTCAAAGTGGGGCCTACAATTTGGAGGGTGCACTGGGGCACATGCATACCACCTCAACAAAGGCTGCATAGAAGTGCATGAAATGCCACAGGCAAGAATATGGATATAACTCCTCTCTTAAAATCTGATACAATGCTGGATCTTGTCATGGGTTGTCTGGGTATGTCATTTTCTAACTCTGATATACATTTTAATTTGATTTTTTTTTTTTTTTTTTCATTTGTCTCTGCATATTTTTTTAATAATAACAATAGGATATTGTCCATGTAAGATTTTTTTTTTTTTTTTGGTTGTTGGATTTTCATTGTTGTATTTGTTGCTGTAGTTGTTGTTATCTTTGTAGGTTTTGAATTGTTGAATTGGGTTGTGAATTTTTTTTTATTTATACATTTTTTTTTTGAGAATTTATTTATTTATTATTTATTTTCTTTGTTTCCTTAAATTTTTTTTTATATCAGATATACATTATCTTTATATTATATTATTATTATTATTATTATTATTATTATTATTATCATTATTATTTTGATGATTGATTTGGGTGCCTTGTTTTGGGATCTACATGTTTCACCCTTCTTGGCAAATGTGGCATCCAAACCATTCATCAGGTGGGCCCCACTGTGTATGCACCGGGATCTGAAAGTTCGGCCAATTCGATCAGCAGGTAGGTGGGCTGGGTAAACGCCAAATCTGGACTCCTGTTCAACTATTATTAACTATTTATTAGTATGCTTATGGTTCACCAGATGACCGGACGGGCCGGATTTTCAGATGCTGGTAAATACAAGGTGGAGCCCACCTGATGAACAGCCTGGATTGGTCACACTCATCATTTTTGCATCTATTGGTGATTATTATTGTTGTATTTTCCTATTGGAAGTTTCAATTTTTATATAGTATTAATTTTTTTTATTAGTTTTTGGTGTATGAACTTAGTTGGATGAACTTATTTCTATAGAAATTACATGTCTGGGTCTCTTTCTATAATATGTATCTGGATTTCTCATTCTCTTCTTTTATCTTCATCCTTTTTTAATTAAGTAGGAAAGTTTTTGAGATTCTGATTTTGAGATTTTTATTTTTTTTTTTTTGAATTTTTATTTTTTCTTAGCTTGATTTGAAAGCCATGGTGAAGGACAGTGAGTATTATAACATCTTGGGTGTGAGTTATAATGCATCTTCCACTGAGATTAAAAAGGCTTACTATCTCAAGGTAACATTGATCTCAATATCTATTGCATTATCTTATTTACATGGATTATTTATTTATTTTTACTTTTGATAACTAGGTTGATTTGGGTAGCTTGGCATGTTTGTGTTGTTAGCCCATTCATCGAAATGGAGTGTAGAGTTGTAGAATTTCATTGGCATTGTTTGGCTTGCCCTGTCTAGTGATTTTTTGAAATTCTACTATGAGTAGAAAATCTGAAATCACATATTATCCTTCTCACTTCTTAAATGTTCATGAGCCAAACATGCCCTTAATGTTGTACTAGAGATCCAATAAAATGAGCTAGTAATAAAAACTTGTTTTCTTCTAAAGATTTTTAAAGAATTCTCCTTAGTTTTCTTTTCTTAGAATTAGTATTTTCTCCTTTTCTGAATTCTGGAGGTGTGATACTGATTAGTGCCGCTATCCTCACTCATGTCAATGTTGCACATTTGTGTGAGATCTAGGTCATTCATCTGGAGGACCAACTATATATGTTATTCAGTAATTTGGCTGTCTGTCCAAACATTATTCAGTACTTTGTATTTGTATGGTAGGCAAGGTTGGTGCACCCAGATAAAAATCCTGGAGATCCAAAGGCAGCTCACAATTTTCAGGTAATAGTCTGATGTCCACATGGAATTCATGAACATTAATCAAAACCGTCCGAATTGTGAGCCCCGCAGATTGATTGTGACCCAAAAATCACCTAGAGCAGATGATCTCAACTGTCCAATTAGTGGCCACAAATTGATCATTAAAATGAAAAGCAACCAATGTTCCAAATTCAACAAATAAGTGCCCACTCCCCAGAGACCAAGATCATCTGATCAAACTGATTTTGGGCCATGCCCCATCTATAGCAGGGTCCATGATTTGGATTGTTTTCGAGTTGCTTTCAAGTAGGAATTAGAAGGAAACTTCAGAATGTTCAGAATTTAATTCAGTTGCATGTGCATCCATACGTAGCCTAAAGTGGAAAGAGAGTGGATAGATCGCTAAAGCTGCGTTTGGATGCACATGAGGATTGAAATGCAATCATACAGATTAATCAAGAGGAAATGACATACAATCTAATGATGTTTCATACTATTCAACATGAATGCTTAGGAAGGTAACTAAATTTTTCGTCATTTCCATGTCACTGAAGTAATTACTGCAATCAATTTAAATCGTGCATCCAAACACACCCTCTGGGCTGCATGTATGGATGCATTTGTAGAAGAGAAAAACTTTGATTTTCTGGTGGAGTGTGAAGGATGATATGCAGGCACTTGGATATTACTTAGAAATTGTATATGAGGCATACGAGCGATTCCAATTAAACTGTCCAAATTATGGGACCGAGTTTGGTTGCACCATGAACGAAAGATTGAGATTATTGCGTATCTGAAGAGAGGATCAGTGGACATTTATTGGACAATTAAAAATGAAAATATCTAATAAGCCTATTTCAACATACTACTTTCTATGAATCAGAGTTTAGGATTGTTGAACCATTCTAACTTGGGACTGTGACTGAGTGACAGTGGGCTCCACAATTTAGTTGGTTTAAGTTGAGCTAATCTATGCTGCGTGTACAATTTCTGGGTGCCTGCATATGATGAGACATATGCAGCCAGGGTATCAAATAACTCCCCTTTATAGAACTGAATTGCTCAAATTACTTGGAGAAGTGAAAATGACAGAGTGGTTATGCTTCATAACTCCCCATTGCATTGGTTTCAAATTGGCCTAGAAAGGAATTCAATTGCAATTTAATTTAGGGTGCATTTGGTTGCACTGAATATCAGAGTTTCATGATATTTTACACCAAATTAGCCTGAATAATAATGAAATATCATGATATTTGATCGAACCAAACACACCCTCAACTTCCTCACAGTGAATGGCAAAAGCTGTCACCTATGATTGCGTCATTTCCTCTTGATTGAACTGAATGTTTGCAATTCAATTCGGTTAAATATCCAAATGCGATCAATGTGATTGATTGTTAATTTCGCCCATTAGCACTGACAAGCCCTCAACTTGAATTTGCTGAAAGTTGCATTGAATTCAACCTGACTCGAACTTGAATTCGAAGCGATCATTAAAAGCAGAAGACTACACTGCTCAAAACCCATAAAATGTCTTAGGGGCAGTTTGGTAGACACCTGAAATGAGTTAATCGCATTTTACTTAATTATAATTATGTATTAGAGATCATGATCTCTAAATACATAATTATTATTAACTAAAATGAGATGAACCCATTTTCAGGTGTCTACCAAACAGACCCTAGAAAGTTTATTTTCCTGGTTCTGCACAAATGCTTTCTGATCGTGTTCAACACTGTATAAAGGTACTTGGGGAAGCTTATCAAGTTCTAAGTGATCCCGCAAAGCGTGAAGCATATGACAGGGATGGAAAGGCAAGTGTATCAGAGTAAGTCTACACCAAATTTCAATAAAGGGTGCCCAAATGGACATTTGGGTGGGCCCACCTGTTCCTATCGAAGAATTTGATTTCTTATCATGTTTACATATTGATTCCTTTCTTTATTGCAAAGAGGACAATATCAGTGGAAAATCTGAATTCCATAGGCTACCTGCACATACCGATTTAACACGGTTGTGCAAAACCCAGGCCATTCATCAGGCGTAATTAGGCCATCTGATCATTAGGTGGAGACAACATGATGGTTAAAAAGACTTGACTAGTTGATCCACATTTTGCATACACATGGTGAATTCCACATAAAACCACAGGGCCCACCTGAAGAGTGGCCTAGATCAAGCACACTTATGCTTCATTGACATAGAATGTTGTTATGATTGCACATGAACCTGTTTCTCAATTTCAGGGATTCCATGGTGGATCCAGCAGCAGTATTTGGAATGCTCTTCGGGAGTGAACTTTTCGAAGACTACATTGGGCAGCTTGGCTTGGCTTCTATGGCATCTGTGGAAGCCGAAGAAGAATCGCAGTGCGCGGATGTGCGGAAACAGAAAGTTCAAGAGAAATTGAAGGTATCATGCACCCATTGAATAGGACTTGCTTTCAAAAGATTATTTTCTCAATGTGAAATGCTGGCATAATTTGTAAAGAGATGATTTGTGTCTCATGTGCCGAGGTTGGAATACAGGTGCAACATTAGCGCCACCCATTATGTGGGGCACACACTAAACTTCCCTCTCAACTCATCACATGATCAATGCATGTACTTTTTTACATGGACCATCGGTTGTATTTTCACAATTGTCCATTTTTCTTATACATATGTGGTCCACATGATGAGTGAACTGGCCTAATTTCTGTCCTGCATATGTTCATGGTGGGCCCCGATCGCACACATGGGCCATATCAGCACATTCAATGTGAATAGCTTCTTCGATCTCTCCTCACACATCGTCGTCGAAATGCAGGAGATACAGAAACAAAGGGAAGCAAAGCTTATAGAAAATCTGAAAAACCATCTTCAGCCTTTCGTTGAAGGGCGAAATGTAGAATTTGTAAAATGGGCAAATGGAGAAGCACGCCGTCTGTCACAAGCCGGTAAATCTACTTATGTAGTGTAACAATATCTTGAATTGATTGGTTAGATTGGAGTAGTGTCTCAAAAATAACACTCGCATAACACTATTAAGTGGGATGTTTTGGAAGTTAGGGTTTGATAGCCCTACGCGCACCTTTAAACATGTCATATATGCCAACCTGACACATGTTTGGGACATCCAAGTGATGCGTAGGGTGGGCCATACCACAAAAACAGTAATCATGATCAGCTATATGAATCATGTTTTACCATTCCACGGTATCTAGGACCATATCTTCAATTAAACCATAGGTCATCAAGTACCACCTGTAGGCATTAATTATCAAATCATATAGAAAAATAAAATGTTTGGATAAGCTTGGTAAATCATAATGATTTTCAGTTAAACCATAGGTCTTTGAAAACATGTAATTTGACTTATAATTCTATGTTTCGATAAGCTTGGTAAATCATAATGATGATACTTTTACCCTATTTAAATATCAAATCATATAGAAAAATATGCTGATGTGTGTGTACGAATAGGAGGTTTCTACTACAATATAATATAAAATTGTAACGATTACAAATTTATTTACCTGTTTCCTGTTCCATCTCCATCTAGCTGTCAAATTACATGTTTAAACAAACATTATAAAATCATAATGATAGCGCTTTTATAATACAATATATACTGATGTAATTTGAAATCCAACAGACCCTAAACGCACATTCCATGAACTTGTGCATATGACTACACAGACAAATAAAGCACAAATGATCAATAATATACGACATTGGTTTTTTTCCCCAATCGTTACATTCATTAACTATGGTTAAGATACTCGGATCCTGTTAAAAGACTGTAATTAACATACTTGAACACATGGTATTTACAACGTGTTCGAACCTATGTGATCATTCCTCTTTAGGATTTATCGAGAGTTCTTACCAACCTAGTAATGGATGGAAATGGCAACATTGTTAGTGAACTATTTCTAACATGATATGCCTCTGGGCTTGTATGATCTGAAAAACTATTTCAGCTTTTGGGGAGGCAATGCTACACACTATCGGTTATATTTACACAAGAAAAGCAGCGAAAGAGCTAGGGAAGAACAAGAAGTTCATGGGTGTGCCATTCTTGGCAGAGTGGGTGCGAGACAAAGGCCATTACATGAAATCGCAAGTAACGGCAGCTTCAGGTGATTCTTCATCTATTGAACAAGATTGATACTTTTCATTCAGGAACATAGTAAATGTGGATCATTGCTTTAATGAAATCCTGATTTTCATTTTATTTTGGACTACTGAATGAAATGGATAGTAGTTTATCCTGGTGCAGGGAGATTGGTAGAACAGCTTGTGGTGGACACAATGTTTAAAGTTGTTAGGAAGAGATTTGATTTTTATTTTTTTTTCCCTTCCCATCCATTTTCCAAGCTATTAATGGGATAGTAATGAATTTAGGGTCTTATGATCATAATGATTTTTTAGATTGATGAGTAAATTGAGTTGGGACCCACCAAATGGATTGCCTCTTCGCGACTCAAGATCCAGTGTGTGTTGCCACCCAATGGGGTCCACGTGCTTGAGATGGTCCAATGATTTGATGATTTGAACTGTCCATATTTGCAGTTTCTACCACATAAATAATCTAGTTTCCCATAATCACACTCTTGCGATAATGCTAACATTTGCTATTTATATTTGAAATTTGAATGAACCATAGAAAATTTTCTTTACTTTATTCCAAATTCATCTAGACATCGTGACTGTTCCAATCATCCTTTCAGCCTAAGTTTCTTATAATGGCCATTATAACACAGATTCCACAATATGGACTGCTATGATCATCGAACTCTGCCACATGTGGGCCCCAGTGGACAGGGACACAAACTGGATCCTGAGTCATGAAAGAGGCAAAACGAACTCTTTTTTTCTCAAGAGTTGGAGATTGGTGTGAATTTTTCACAGCAGCCCATGAATGGTAAGCTGACTTTAAATGGGTGGTCCAGATTGATTGATCAGAATGCCCACATGTCCAAATGCAGCTCAGATGGCTAAGAATTTTTTGTTATCTTGTTGGTAGGTGCTGTGCATTTGATTCAAATTCAAGAAGGAATGAGAAAGCTGGAACAAGGTGAAAATGTAACAGAGATGTTATCCAAGCACATTGAAGATAAGAAAGATGCCATGGTTAACTCTCTTTGGAAGATCAACGTTGTAGATATTGAGATGACACTTTCACGTGTCTCACATGCAGTGAGTGAAATGAACTAGTATAATTTTTTGTGGTTTTATACAATGTTTTAAGACTCGTTCAGCCCTGAGTGAATTGCAACTTGTCTTGTCTGGTTCTGAGTCAAGTTGCAACTCGTCCAAACAGGCCGATTCACCCCTATTCCTCAATCCGACTCGACTGGGTCTAAGTCAACTCAGACAAGTTGTCAAACTTTGTATTATAATTAGTGGAGCGGTACACAAGCCGAGCCGAACTGAGTTTAACCCAGGATTGGTTTGCCTTGTTTGTGTGACACTCCCTGAGCTTTACATGTGTTGAGTTTCGAACCTATCCCCACTGTTTGAACTTGGTTTAGTCTAGATTATACGAGCTTGAGCATAGTTTGATTTGGTCCAAATATCCGAGTTGAGCCAAATTTTGATAAAGTTTGGATCCTTTGTTGTGGTGTTGAAAATTAGTTGTTTTTGAAAAAAGAGAAATTTCGAAAATTTCAAAATTTTGGAATTTTGCCTCCAAAACACTTTTCTGAAAATTTCAAATCCAAAAAGTGCAGTGTGTGCTTTGTCCTACATCGAAAATGGTTGAAATCCTTTTGTGGTTTATATGTGGACTTGTGAAAATTTTCTTACTTGGAGTTTTTGGAGGAGGTGATACTCGAATTGGGTGTTCCAGTAGCACATACACACGCTCGGGCGTGGGCGTGGGCAGTGAGGTTATAGTGGCTATAGTGATGTTAGATGGCGCACTTTGCACTTCGCACGTGTACATCGTGTTGCAGGCGGTGTGGATCTGAAAATTCGAAATGAGCCTGGGTTTTCTAAGTGACTAAGAACGGTCGGATCTTAAATCCGAAACATTCAACCGTTTCTAAAAACGGATAGCTACCTTAAAAGCCACAACGGTCAAAAAACGGACAAGCTAGGATGACCCAACGGTCAAATCTTCTGATCTGATGACCAAAAACGTCTGGGATTAATGGACAACGGCTAGAAACATTTTTCAAATATTCTGGACTATTGAATACCACACAGCAACGGTGCTATACCTGATACCTATATAAACTAGACCATTTGAGTCTGATTTCATCATTTCAACACACCATCTCTCCTATCAAATCAGATACGATTCAAAACTCCATTATAGAATACTTTGAACATCTCTACCATCTGAGTCTGTCAGAAAAGATCTGATGTATTAAAATTGTTCCATAGTAGACCTATCGTGATTGCTGCTGGATCCAAATAAGGCTTGTCTTATCTAGAAGCAATTCACCTGTAACCCATTGACAGTTGATAAGGGGGCAAATTACGCTTTAAGGATAGCGTATTTTATAAGTGCTTCAGCCTAGTGAAATATTTATCTATTTACTTTTTTTATATTTTTAGTGTATCCAAACATCAATTCCTAACATGTGGTCTATCAGAGATTTAGATCTTCCTTATTTTTATCTTATACTGTACAATGAGATGGAAATTTTGATGGATGGCTGGATAAAACACATATAACATAGTGGACCCATAGAGCTTTGACACCAATTAGGTGGTGGGTGTTGAGATCACCAGCTAATTCAAATCCCACTTTAATGTATTGAGTAAACTTTCTAAGCTCACCTTCATGTATATGTATTATATATCCATGCCATCTATCCATTTTTACATATCGTTTTAGGACATGATTCAAAATTGAATTATATCCGAAGCTTACGTAGACCAAACCATAGGAAACAGTGTGCATACATCTGTATGTATTATGTATTATACATGTCATCATATATATGTGTTATCCACATCGTTAGTCTATTTTTACATATCATGTAAGGAAATGATTCCAAAATTGAATCATATACAAAGCTCAAGTGTATCACACCAAACGAAACAGTGTACATACAATCTACGAGCTAGCCAACTCAAGCCCAATCAAACTGAGTTGAATGAAGCCAAGCCAAGCCAGTACTGTCTTGATTTGAGCTTGGTTTATTTTATTTTTTTAAAAACGAGCTTGACTCTGAAACTTGGTCTGAACTTCTATTCAAACCAACCCAAGTGAGTTTTTTCAAACCAATCTGAGCCAAACTTTTGGAGCTGGCTTGGTCTGTGTCTCACTCTAATTATAAGGCTAAAATGCTCATTTGTTAATAAGAAACTTTTATATTTCAGTGTGAGTAGGTTTTCAAGTCCAACAAGTTGGACAATAGTTTACATTTCAGCCAGTGAATGACTGGCAACCTATCATGTGCATGTGAGATCCAATTCATCCAATTGGTTGCTTGCATATGAATATTATCTTATGCAAAATTCAGCCACATCTACTAATGGAGTAAACCATACTTGTATTTTGTTATTTATAGGTTGCTAGAAATTTCTTTCTATGTTGTGGTCCACCTAATGAATGGATGGGGTTGATTTTTGCACAAGGTTATCCTTACGGTGGAGCAAACCTATTGAAAGGATTGGATGCTTAACCTACATGATAGGTTCAAAGTTATTCTCTGATGGATCATAAATTATGTTCCAGCTGATTCTACTTGAGAACTTCTCTCTAGCTATTATTATCTATTCTCTTTAGGATACTTTTTGCACTCCATTAATTGACTTTTAGGTTTACAAGTAGATCAATTCATCTGGTGGGCCACACATTTGTTGAATGTGAACAGATGGTAGACATCCATCCCCACCTGATTAGTTGACTGGCCTGAATTTTAGGCCATGCATTCTGCATGGTGGGCCTAACTATTTAATGGCTCGAATCTTCCAAACATGCCATGTTGACATCTGTGATAGAACTCATAAAATGCTTCTGTTTTCAGGTGATAAAGGACGCTAGTGCTCCAAAGGAAGTGCTGAAGTTACGAACCAAAGGATTAAGAAAGCTAGGAACGATTTTCCAAGTGAGGATTTCACTACTCTTAGAATATTTTCACACAAGTTTCTTCTGATTACTAACATGCGTCATCCCGTTGGCCCCACATGGATGATAGGAGCCGTCCATATTTTGGCTTTCCTAGCCTGGACGGCCACAGTTAGATACTTGCGCACTGATGGATAATTTTGACCATCTCAGTTCAGTTTATAGATAATTGTGGACCGTTTAGAAGAAAATGTTTTAACTCTCACGTTCATCCGTGCGAAGGCTAGGAATGTTGAAAGTCATCATTTCTATGCCATTATTGGACTGTGACCTATTCCAATCAGTGTTAGATCATTTTAGAACATGAGACTAAAACTGATCAAGATCCAAGACTCAAGTGAGCCACACTACAGGAAAAAGTGGGTTGGGAAATTACTAAACCTCTATGGGTCTACAGTGATGTTTACAGGTCATCTATGCCGTTCATAACGTCATTCCTACTGGGATGAACTGAAAATATAAATATTAGCCTGATTCAAAACTTCTTTAGCCCCACGAATATTTCCTCACGTTTTCGGCTCACTTGAGTATTGGTTTCGGCTCATTTTTGTCCTAGTATCCTAAAATTATCTCATGAAACGGTTGGACGGGATGGATTTCTCCCAAACATCACTGCAGGCCCCACCTAGGTTCCAAGCACAGGAACTTCCTGCGCAAGTCTTTAGCAGGAAATCCACGTCCCTTTCATTGTGGCAGTACCCATGCAATCGGAGGACGAGTTGGATATATACGACTTGGACGAGTCTACTCCGACTCAATTAGGACCTGATCCGGTTCGACACCACGAACCGCAGACTCGAGTCCGAGTTGCCAAGTCTATTAACCATGCATGCAATGGACATGACTTCAGTGACTATCTCACGTACGTGGTCTCTCATGGACCCGCATGCCGGTCGTCCAATATCTCACACGTCATACGTGGGGCGGCTAATCCAGAACGTCCATTTAGTGGGTCATATCCTTAATCAGACCATCCTAGCCATTCCTATCCCCCCTTTGGATGCTGACTTGTAAACCAATTTCAATTTTTTTTTAACCATCCATTTTCAGGCCAACAGTGGATGGCTAGAACCGTCCAAAATTTGGACCACCTACAAATAGTGCCCAATAGATGGAGGCCTGGAATCAATGCCCCACCAGCCATCCATCGAGTCTAGACAGGATCTTATTTTATTTCATTTAAGAAATATATATATATTTAAGGTCTGGCTTTTTAATGGTTTGGAAGGGCATCAAAGATCTTTACAGGAGAGAAAACAGCCTGCGCTGCGAGATTGGTGCAATGGCACTTGCCACGTCATCGTAAACGACATCCTCGTAATTTTGGTAAGTATATATCTCTTGCATCCATCTTGTATGATTCTAACAAAAAAATGTACTACATTCAGTTCATGTATCAGGTGGGATCCTCACATGTAGATCATATGGTGGAGTATATATATATTCAGCCGGTAAACTATCAGGTGGGCCAGCCAGACCTAATAAGACCAGTGGATGGTCCTCCAACATTCTTCCAAGTCCTTCTGGAGTTTTATATAAATACCCCTCTTAGTTTCTGACATTTATAAACAAATTTTCATAGTTACATTTATAAATACACTATAAACATGTTAGTCATTAGACAAAGGTATAGAAATATTCAATCGATAAGAAATTAAGAAATAAAGGACGTTACATTTGTTTGAAGTGATCGCGAATGTAGTGACCCGACTAAGGATGAATCTAATAATTTCTTACTAGAGCGAGGATATTCATATTAACAATGATTCCGCTACACTACATTTGTTTCTGTATTAATCGCATCAAACTCCTGTTTTACCTCAACCTCCTCTACTTCCTCCAGATGACTAAACTTCTCTTTCAAATGACACCAAGTTTCTGTTTCAAATAGTCGCTCTTTTTAAAATATTTTACACTCCTTGGTAAGATGTATCATTTCAGTATATAGATTCGACATTATATATAAACTGTTTGAAACCAATATCAATACCATTACCACCGCCGCACTTTCTCTACACATTCAAAGAGAAGAAGAGAAGAGGTTTTGGAGAAAAGGGGGGGAAGAATGAAATGGTCTTGCCATTCATTTTTTGTGGATCCTTACTTCAAACACTGTCATCCTCTGATCAAAGTGATTTTCGGGTCATTAATTCTAGACGAGTCTTTGTGTTTCCCACATATGAACTCCTACCATAATAACATAGCACCGCTTAATTAAGTAATGATCTTGTGGGCTAAGTGCATGGAAACCTTCTCATGTACATGGTTGCATTTGGACTCTTTGCATTTTTATCACCTAGCATACAACCAGGGTTTAAAATGTGGCTCATTTAAGTAAATGGGTTGAGCTTGTGTTGAACATTATTGAGCCCAACCTAACAAACACATAAAGTTTATCAATGGGCTTAGACACATGGCCTGACTCAACCTAACCAAAACCCAAAATAAATTAATAACTACAAGTATGAATATAAATGCATGATGTATATATGTTTACATGCATCCACTAATTCCATAAGGCTTGCATACCTTTAATTACATGTTTCATTTTTAAACCTGGAGTGTGGTTGTGTGGCATGTCCAAATGGTTACGGCCATTACGTATTGATAATGGTAGGTATCATTATGTGTTAAGGGTCGAAAAAAATAGCTTATAACTATTGTTACAATTTTTTAAAATGGCAATAAAAGTAGTTATGGCCCGTTTCATAACGATAACGACAACAGACATTTACATCCACCATTACCTTTATTGAATACTTTGTCGTGTAAGGTTAAGTGCATCGGGAAGTATGAGCCACAAGGTAGTGTGTATGAGTACAACTGGGGCAGCTTGGGTCAACCCAAATTAAACCCAACTCAACCTCAAGAGGACCCAACTCGCATGCCTACCTAGTCCAAATTTCAGCCTAAGGCATTCCATCCAAACCCACCCTAATTCTTCTATAGGCACCCCTACCCGTACCAATCTATTCTAAACCAACTCAAATACATGCTATGATGAATCTTGTATGTGTTCCAAAGAAAAGGAATTTATCCATTTTTCGATGTCTCAGAAAGATGTAGAAACACATAAGAACTCTTGAATGAAAATTGAAAAGAAATGTAGCTCCAGTTCCTTCCTAACCAGAGCAGAATTGGGTGGACATGGGTTGGAAATTTTCAACCCTATACCAACCTAGGGACCCTTGCAACCCTAACTTTGGTTGGGTCAGTCGGGTTCGGAACAACCCGAACCCAAGTACTAATTCTAGTAAATGGGTGTTGGTCTGGTTCAAGCTGGAACTCTTGACCCGTTTACTAACCGGGTCGGACCCGACCTGAATGGATCTGAACCGACCCACTGCTACATCCAACGGTGGGAATTGTACAGTAGATGGATGGAACTGTCACTTTCGTAAAAAAAGATAGCCTTAATATGTACCTTCTTTATCAAAAAAGACAGACCATGAAATATACATTTTTAAAACCTTGTAGTGGACCTCTTTACGCTCCACCATTGCCATTTTAATGAGGTATTTGGTACCATGTCCTTGTCGTTATGGATAATTGAAAGCACTACCCATCCACAAATCTATTTTATGCTTGACAGTTATTTGATACTCTGGCCGCGTGTGACACTTCATACTTGCTACACTGTCACTTGGGAATGGTACACGTGGCAAATTTTAACTCAAGTTAAACCGACTTAATTGTGGAAAATACAGTTGCTAAGTTGTTACAGTCCAAAAAAATCAGATTGGTTGAGCAATCTTGACCTCTGATTCATGGACACTTTTTTCTTGATATAAGACCATTCATTTTTAACCGTCCAATGAGGGTCCACCAATCTTACAGTCAAGTAGTCAAATAAGCATAGTTTTTGGTACATGATCATCTAAAATGGTACACACAAGTTGGACAGCTTAATTTGAATTGTAATATGCCATGTATACAATCTTTAAGTAATTTCTCAGTGCCTGCGTATCATCCATCACACTATGCCTGAGTATCAAAGTTTTTCTCTTTCATGCTCTCTATTTTCTCGAGGAGCTCTTTAGGATCCTCCATACTTTGAAAAGTGTGCTCGGGATCCTTTTTTTACCAAGTGGGGCCCATTTGTCCTTGATCCGGACCATTCATCTGTACACCTGCCTTGGATGGACAATGATACATATAATAATCTTAACTTTTCGATTTGTACGCTACACTCCTATGTTAATTATATGCTATTTATATAATGGTGGTGACTCTTCAACCGTACACATGCCAAGGTTGTACGCGATCCAGACCGTTCAAATCGTTGAACCGACTCTAAGAGCATTACTGGAAATTTTCACCAAGAAGAAAAGATATATGCTCCATCTGCAATGGGACCCACATTCTGATGGCCTTGATAGCTGTATATCAGTGACATATATGAGGAGTATGAGTCACCACCATCCTAAAAATGATACTAAATTAACATACGGATCCATTCCATGATAACGACAGTCCGAACTCCGTTCACAAAATATTCTCTTTTGCGATCCTGCTAAGTGTACTTGCATGAGTGCCACGTGGCAACATGGTACACGAATGCAAGATCCAAGACGTTCATCAGGCAGGCCATTTCGTCTCTAGATGCTTTGGTCCAAAGATGAGGCCGATGTGCTCATCAGGTCATATGTGGACGAATCAAACGTACATTTAAATGATTAAGATTTATTTATTGTACGGTTAAAAATAAAAATATCCAGCGGTCCTATTTCACCTAAAACGGTTTCCTCGAATCAGAGGTAAGGATTGTTCAGCCAATCTGATTCTGGAAGTGAGACTCAGAGATAGTGGGTTCCACTATTTAGTTGGTTTAATTTGAGAAATTTGATGCCACGTGTACATTTTCTGATTGCCTGTGTATGAAGCTTCATATACTGCCCGAGTACCAAACAACTCCCCTTTAAACCAGAGTCATTCTGTTGTCGCATTTTTAGGTTACAGTTAAGGCAAAGTTGTTATCTATAAACCTGTGCCCATATGCTTTTAAAACAACCATATGTGCAATGATTTTTGTTTTGGACTTTGGATTGTGCAAGTGGGGCCCATGGTTCAGTGATCCAAACCGTTGAAATGATCATTGCCACTATGGATGGCTAATGTAACAAATTTCTTCCAAGTTGGAAGATCCAAGCCATCAAATATTAGGCCTTTTTTGGGTTGAATGTGAAAAGTTTCTAGGTCCACCTATTGAAGAGTTAGCATTTTCTCCAATCTGAACTATTTTAGCTGCATGGGCCATCCATGGCACAATTATCAACGGTTTGGATCAATGTACCATGGGCCCCACTTGTACAAGCTGAGAGCCCAAATGACACTACATAAACATCGGACCCAAAAGCATATGCATGCAGTAGTGATAACTTTTAAAATCTTGAATTGCATGAAGATATTCAAACATAAAAAGAGGTGTGATCCAGTGATACACCACCATAGGTAGCGGTGGGGCCCATGTGATGTATGCATGACATCAAACCCGTCTATCAGGTGTATGCCCTCACATTCAACCATAAGTTAAAAAATACAGCCCATCAAATACTTAAGTTGGCCACACCACACGGAACAATTTGAGAGGGGACGCCTACACCATTAATTTATATGGGGCCCTCCGCATTGTGTTTATGCCATCAGGTCCATTGATCTTGTGTATCCGCCTCAGATGAAGGGATACCTAAAAAATCAACCCATTTCGAAACTCGGGTGGGCCCAGGTGGAAATCAATTTTGGGAATCTCCCTCGACTGTTGCTGCTGGTGTGGCCCACATGAGTTTTGGACCCTTGACCAAAGGTGAGGAGACCCGTCTGATGGGCGGGTTGGATGTTGTGCCTACATCTCGTGAGCCCACAACAGCCCCGTACCATCATTAGCTATGGTGATACTGGTGCCACCGGAGTGACCCTCACATATAAATTTATAAAATGGTTTTGTAAGTGTACTTTGTCTACTTTAATGTAAATCTTGGATGACGCATAGATCAGATTCCCATTGTGGGTGGCGAACGGTTCCAATGTTGCCATTATCAAAGAATCCTGCACATCCAACAGGCGTCCAATGGTTAAAATAAAAGGTCGAACGGTCCAAATTCAACAGGAAAAATCCGATGGTTAAGATCACCTGATCAATGCAATTCTTGGGTCATGCTCCATCAATAACGGGCCCCACGATCTAGACGGTCCAGATTTCTCTAAATGTACCTCACGTGTAGTGTGGATGGGTGGGGACCATCTTCAAATTGGTGGTAAACTACCATCATAGTATAAATCAGTCCACTAGGCACGCATGGACTTAGTGCCCAACATGAAGAAAAGTAGTCATCCTCACCTTTAATTTTTATGAATTTAAAACCATAAAGCATTGCAATCGAGATTGCATTATCACGAATAAAAAAATCACTCTTCCATTTCTATCTCTAACACTCACTCTTTTATTGAATCCAATGCATTTTACAACATGGAAATGGAGCATCTTTTGCTCTATGCTTTTGAATGAGAGAGAGAGAGAGAGAGAGAGAGAGAGAGAGAGAGAGAAAATCCCACAGAGAAGTTGCACATGATGGCTTTCTTTGTTTTCAAGAAAACTACTTTCCTTTTCATCTTCTTCTCAGCATTGCTACTTGCAACTTCTTTTGCAGGTTGGTCTTATATGAATCTTTTGCACTAGAGTAGAATGCATGGAGGAATGATAACCTAAAATCCGGTTGTAGGTTAGCTTAAGCTACAACCAGTCAGTGCGTCTGAATCATCAGGTTCGCCCCACCATGAAGATCATCCGGTGCATAAATCGCACCAGTCCTATCATCAGGTGAGCCACATGTGTATGTTCAATCAGGCCATAGGCTACAGTATATTATTTTCATACAAGGTGGCCAGCCTGATTATTGGACCAGCATGATTCTATACATACACCCGACATGTAATTCGCATGCGTGTCTGTCGCTTAATCTAACCTTCAACGGCTTGTTTCCGGTGATTAGTCGTCATTACGCAGGTTTCTTTCCAGTAGAAAGTAAGCACAAGAGGATCAACGGCCAATGGCCCACATGACGATGGTCTTGTCAGGAGCTGCTGTTCTTCATCTTCTTTTGCCATTGATTTGATGGTCCAAGATGACAATCTTGCCAAATTGTTATCTTAATCACAACAGTCTCCACAAGTAGATTTAAACCGTTAATAACTGCTCGTTAGTTTTGTATTTTCAAGTAATTTTATTATTAGTACTGTTGAATGCTACTAATGTTTTAGCAGTCTTATAACACCAACAATTAAAGCTGATAAATAAATTTTCCTCTAAATCTTCCACTAAGCAAGTATACGTAGATTTCTAACCCTAATGAAACCCTAAAATAGAATCCCAAGTAAGTAACAGCACCCAATACCTAAACTACAACTCCTTAGAAATTCAATAAGGAGAGTGGGTAGATTTTTTATGCATCATGATATGGGTGCAAGTGGGGGCTATGGTTAAGTGATCCAGGCCAACTGGTCCCCACTGTTGATGGTGGATGCCCCAAAAGCTTTCCAGATTGGAAGATCCCAGATGTCTATATTCTCCTGTGTTTGTCAGACAAATACAGTATTCATTTATGAACCATCTATTTGTAGGACAGCGATTAAAGGGTTAAGATCTTGCAACATAGGAGATCTTGCAGTATCATGTTAAGAACCTGACCAATATGCCAAAAGCCTGCCCTTTCCAGTTGGAGAAGGCATGGCAGCCTAGCTAGGTAGCCATTTCCATCCTAGGATAGTATGGTAGCTGCACTGTAATTGTCCAAGTAGCTCTTTCCACCCGGTGGTGGTTTTCACTTTAGAAGGGATTGCTCTTTCCACAAGTTACTTCTTTAATCTTTTGTGACTTGAATAATTGCGTAGTGTTATCTCTTATACTAATTGTTGAGAACAAAACTCGAAGAGAGTTATGAAATGCATCAAGCAAGGCCATTTAAACTGAATTGTAACATACCATCCATCATAAGGCCCATCAGATCAATGGTAATTTGCATCAACTAACCATGGGTCCCACAACAAATAATGTCCAAATTGGAAACCAGAGTACGAAGTTAGGGTTGGTGTGTAGACCCTAGAAAGGGAAGGAAAGAGAAGAATAGAAGGAAAGGGAAAGGCATTAAGAGATTGCTTTTATTCTCTACTCTTTGGAAGCTGGAAAAAGAGGAGAAATTCATTCCCTTCTTCATCCTTATCTCAGCAACACTACTCCTTCAGTTGCAGGAAACAAATCGAAAGGCTCTAGGATTGTCCTATCACCTGGACTCTTGTAACATGGTAAATTCACAGAGGGACTGAATAGACCAATCATCCGGACCATGGGCCTCACTTGTACAAAACCTTATCATACAATTCCTCTTTTGTATAAGAAACATAATCTTGTATAAATCTCTTGCCTTTACATAATGCCCACAAACCATTTCTCGTGGAGAAATTGCTTCATTTATTTTTGGACCCGATTTGATAATCTGATGATCAAGAACCTTCTTGACAAGTGTAAGGCTGGGATCCAACGAGTAAAACTCCAAGTCACTGTCATTAGTATGTATTTTATTGTATGTTTATTGCTTTATCTTCTTAATGTGTTAAAAACCTCACAATCCAATATTTCGATGGTATTTATGTAAACATATGTATTTTTAGGGTTATGTCAAGTCCAACCGGTTGGACTATAGTTATGATCCACCTAGGGTATATCTTCCAACCATTCGTGTTTGTGCGAAATCCAACCCATCAAATAAGTTGGCCCTTTCATTAGTATTACTTGTAAACTGTCAAAAGATGACTAAAAGTCAATTGCCACAGTCGTCCGCACCTTACACTTTTATAGGAGGATTAGGATGAGATGAGTTCTGCACCTTACACCTTTAGAGAAGCATTAGGATGGGATGAGAAGGCTTCCAGTCAGATAGGTTGGCCCAGTGAGCCACAGTCTTCTACACCTTACACCTTTAGAGAAGCATTAGGATGGGATGAGAAGGCTTACAATAACGTGTGTAGGACGGGTGACTAAGCCCTACTTTTATACTTGCTGAGAGTGAGAAGTTTGTAGTCCATTGAAACTCTTTCACTTTAGTTCCATGCGAATTTAGGATTAGTAATTTATCTAAAACACCGTGGGTATAATATAGTTATAGCACACCACCCCTACAAAACTTTAGATCAATAACAACTAAATAGAGTCCATCGATATGGCCGATCATACTATCCAACCCTTAGGAAAATCCAGACCGTTAATCAATTAAGTCCACCTTATAGAATTCTTACATTACCTTGTGCAAAAATCGGCCACACTCAACTTATGGAATCAACTATGCTTGTATTTTTTCTATTTATATAAATGTATAGATATTGTTTTCTATGTGTGATATAACGAATGGGTGGATACTATTTTTGCAGTAGCCGGTCCCATGGTGGTCTAACTTATTGGAAGGGTTGGATTTCTCATGCACTAAACATGTTGGAAGTTACTCTCCAGGATCGTAGCTTATGGTCAAACCGGTTGGACTTGAAAACTTCTCTTTCATGCTATTCCAAACCCTAATGAGGGTACTGTTGATTCTCTCCCATTCGCGAGTTCTTGTCCATAATCCCGATGATGCTGATGTTAAAGAGCTTTACATTTGAATAGCAACACTGTCAATCTGACGCTCACAGAGTTCTTACATGTGGGGCCCACGGTTGGGTTATCTAAACCATTAAACTGATGACACCCCACGTGTTTGTCCCATGCACTGAAAATATCTCAAGTTGGAAAATCTTAGCCATCAAATCTTTGATCTTTTTTTCCATTGAATGTGGATCATTGATGTCTTTCTCCTTGACCATCTATTTGCAGGCCAATAAGTGAAAGGTTAGGATTTTCCAATGAGGAGAATTTCGGGATAGGAATCATCAACTCAATGATCTGGATCATCGAATCATGGGGCCCATATATACAAACTCAGTGGATAATAGGAAAGTTCTAGTACAGAACCCATGCAGCCAACTACTATATTAAGGTCTGTTAGGGAATTTTACAACTGTGCATGAAGTTCGCACGCGTAGAGAACATGGTCCATTTATACAAACTATAATCTGATCACACTTGTCTGGTGTCTCACACGTGCTTAACGTGTAGTGTGAGCGTGTGTATAAAATCATGTGTTTAGACAAATAATCACTGCTGCCATGGTAACCTATATATCATGCCGCTCCCATCTTTTCTCTTCCCGCCAACGTGCCACTTTTGCAGGACATCTCTGCCGTTCAAACGGTGGGCCCCACAATGTAGATTACTGGTACAAAAATAGGTCAGTCCATTCATTAAGCGACCACCACTTCATCTAAATAAATGGACGGGCTGATGGTTTGACTCAGTGTACAAATTTGGACTTTGGATCATGAGTGGTTGGCCTCATTTTAGAGACGGGTGATTTTCATTGTGGGGCCCACTTTTGCACCGTTCAGAACGGGGATCTTCATTTTGGGGCCCATATCTAGGTTTTTAATGCTAGGAAATGGATTACATGGTGGAAATTTCTTTTGCAGGTGGGCAACTGAGGTACATGAGGAAGTCTGTGATGGAAGCTGGTCTAAAATCTAAGGTATATATATAGTTCATAAATACAATATACTTAAATTCCATTTTCTTTCATTACATTATCTTTCTTCCTTAATTTTAAAATAATCAGCGTCCAATTGGCATGAAATCAAGTGCTGATGATCAAAGACACCTATGACCATCAATGTTTCAAATTGGTGTATATCGTATCGTTTACCACATATACCAGGATATCAGGCTACGTGTACTAGATTATACTTTAAATGTCGATGACCATTCATACTTAAAATAAATTAAAGAAAGAAGAAAATCCCAATTATTACATCAAAGTCATGAAAAATCCATATACCTTGGATTAAGAGGATAAATACAATTGGGATGAGAGATTTGACCTGGGATATGTGAAATACAAGGACTTAAAATCTTATCTATTTGGATTTTTTTTACTAGGGATTTGCCAAATTCATAAATTAGCGGGTTTCTAGCATCCCCACCTTCATGAGGAACTTAGCAGTGTCCCCAAAGCTTTTAATTTACATGTGGAATGCCTAATCATTAATAGAGAGTTCATTACTCTTGGGATGCCCAATCATCAATTGAGACTTCATTTAAATATTGTATCTTTTGGAGCGGGCCAGTAAGAATCACACTGATCAAATGATCCTAGCCACCCTATAAATTACCCAACTAGCTCTGTCTTTTTTTCTTTTTCTCTTTTGAACCATAGATTACATTGCTAGAATTATCAAATCAAAGTGTTAATTTGAAACCATAAGCAACACAAAGTGGGAACACACTGATCCATAGCTCAAGTAATGGACTAAGTAAAGATAACATCATTTCAACACCGAGGTCTTGGTATCAATTTCCAAGTAGGGTGTGGCTAACAATGGGGTGTGTGTACTAACGTGCTAACCAATAAAAAAACACAATGGGATATATCAAATAGATGATTCAGGATGATGATTAAACCTATTTTCTTTCTTTGCTCAATCTTAACTATCAATTTTTCATGTTATTAATCATAAGCTTAGGATTATTCAATTAGCATCCATTTTGCACCATGACTTGTCCTTGATTATATGAAATAATAGGCCGTTCACATTGATGATTGGGCATCAATGTTAAAAGCTTTGGGAATGTTGCTAAGTACCCATGTGTGTAAAACGCGCACACATATACATACACGTGTATAACGCACACACATTTATATACACAATGATGCAAGAGGACACTTAGGCCATATCTCTCAATTTAAAATATAAAATAAAAATCCCAAACTCTCTCCCTCATTCTAAAAGTTCCATTTTGAAATACACATTGAGAATCCCGACACTATTGCGACGAATTTCTCCAAATATAAAATAAAAATCCCACACTCTCTCTCCCCCATTCTAAAAGTTCCACTTTGAAATGTACGTTGAGAATCCCGAGTGTTTACCAATTTAAATAATAATAATAATAATAACCACAGCTTCGTTTGCAGGAACCATCAAAGAAGTCCATCCACAGGGATCTTCCCACTGGTATTCCTGAGAGACTTCTCAGATCCAACACCAAAGACTATGGCTCCAACGATCCTGCCCCGGCTCTTGGCAAGCCTCCTTTCAAGCTCATTCCCAACTGACTCTTTGGTGCACACTCCTTACGGTGGTGGGCACTCTGCATGCTGGACCACTATATTTGAATAATCAAGTGAAGCATATCTGCTTCTGATGGATGAAGGTTATATCATGTTTATACATAGTATTGGTGAGATAATGAGTTTTATATAATTAGCTTATTTCCTACGTATGTTGTGGCACCATATGCCACATGAATGTATGTATCTATACAACTTAATGCTTTTATAATATATTATGTTATAGTATGTCTTTAATGCATATGTTGGCAGGTAATACATCTAGTACACAACTACATGTGTGTATGCTGTATGCTTCTGAATCAATGGTCATGAGGCCATCTTGATCCTGACCATCGGTGGTGGAGCATTGATCTGGTAATCAAGATGTTTAAACCATTTTAATAGTGTTAATGTTTTAAAATAATATTTATATTTTAAAATCAGTTTTCAACTGTTAAAATCAAAGGGTTGATGTGGGTTAGCATTTTGAAAGCATGAGAGGAACGTTTTGAAGATCTGACCGCTGGTATGGTGGATTTGGAGTCCGTGAAAGGGGATTAATTAGCAACCTCATTGTAAAACACTAGAGAATACAAGAAAATACTAGTATTGGAGAGAACAAACCTTCAAGCAATTCTCTGTCTCATAGCAATCTTCCCCTCTTTATTTTAGAGACGTTGGTGGGTTCAGATCTTTGAAGATTTCACATACATTAGCAGGCTCATGCACCCGTGTGAATGAAGTGGAAATGCAGCCATCTATTAGGTGAGCTAACCATGAAATCAACCTACTCCACTCATCAAGTGGGCCACGCATGTATGATAAGAGTGTAGTATTTGATGCCTTAAATCTAATCATATTCTGTGCAGATTTTTTGCGCAACTGTGAAAGGACGGGATTTGTTTCCGATTTCGTTTATGATTCTTTCCGATTTTGTTTGGGATATATTCTTCCTAAAACTATATATATGTTTATAAACGGAGGTAGGAGGTATTAATTCTAAGGGATTCCAAGGGTTTCTAAAAGGGTTCTATATATGGTTATCAAAGGATGCAGCAAGGGTGAGATTCGAGGTTGTTCGAATCGGGTAAGTCCTCTCTCTTTGTAATTTATATTTTCATAGTGGAGATCTGTCTTTTTACCCCGTGGTTTTTTCCCTCAAGGGTTTTCTACGTTAAATCTGCGTGTTCTCTTGTGTATGCTTGGTGCCATTGGATTGCTATCCTATATCTAGATCTGTGTGATTCCGCAGGCCAAAATCCCAACAAGTGGTATCAGAGCTATCGTTGGGGCACAGATCTGAATCTGCAGGATTAACAATAATGGAAAGTACTAGGTATGATATTGAGAAGTACTCAGGAAAAAATAACTTTGAGTTATGGAAGATCAAGATGATCAGTTCTTTAATCAAGCAAAGCGAAGATGGCGCTCTTGATGAGCGAAAGTCTACTATGACTAATGATGATTGGAATACTCTTAATAAGAAGGTCTTATCATCGATCTGTTTATGTCTCACGAATGAGGTTCTCTACAATGTTATGAGGGAGAAAACTGCAGCTAAGTTATGGGTGAAGTTAGAGGATGTCTATGCGAAAAAAAAAAAAATTCTCTAAAAATCGCCTACACTTGAAGCGGCAGTGGTATAACTTCAAGATGGCAGAGGGTGGAGATCTGAAGGCTCACATCAGCAACTTTAATAAATTATTTTACAAATTACTGAATATGGAGGAAGTGATGAAAATGAAGAACAAGCATGTATGTTGCTGAATTCTCTTCCAGCGTCTTATGAGTCATTAAAGGACACAATGTACTCCATGAATAAAACCCTGAGTGTCGACACTGTTATCTCAACCCTTCAAGGGAAGGCTATGAGAAAGCTTAACATCGACATGGGGATATCTTCTAATGCACTGGTTACAAGGGATAGGAATTTTGAATAAGGTACAGATTCTTTATATTCTAGATCCAAATTCAAAGGCAATGGCAAGGAAAAGGTAAAGTGCTGGAACTGTAGGAATGAAGGATATGTGAAGAAGGATTGTGAAAATCTTAAATCTAAGAGAGAAGATTCTGAGGCTTCATATAAGGAGGTCAATGCTGTCACGTCAGATGGATCGAGTGGATGTAATGATGATGTTTTGTCTATGTCTACGATCAAACGGTCATACGATGATCGTAAGGACGAGTGAATGCTAGACATAGGGGCGTCTTTTTCACATGACTCCTCATCGGAGTTAGTTCACTAGTTATAGGGAGTGCGATGGTGGACAGGTATTTATGAGCAATGACATTGCTTGTAATGTTGTGGCTATTGGTACTGTGCGTATTAAGATGTTTGATGGGGTGGAGCGTACCCTGACTTATGTGAGGCACGTTCCTAACATGAAGAAAAATCTGATTTCTCTTAGTGTACTTGAGGAAATGGGTTGCAAGTTCACAGGTATTGATGGTGCTCTTAAGGTATCTAAGGGGGCACGGGTAATCATGAAAGCGCAACAACTCAGTAACATGTACAGGTTAATCGGAAGCACTTCAAAAGGTGGAGCTACAATGGATGTAGCGGATTCCACCTCTGCACGTGTGTGGCATGTTGGGTATTGCCACATGAGCGGGCAGGGCAGGAAGGCTGAGGCACGCGGCTAAGGATACAAAGTAGGTGGAGTAGCCACCTGTGAGAAGAATCACATGGCATGATCGCAGGATATCGGCGAGGTACATGGACGACTCTAATATCTCAGGGGATTCATATTCTATTGAGATGGTTCTAGGTGAGCCTGATGCTGAGAAGTGGAAGGTGACTATGGGCGATGTGATGGACTCGTTGTACCAGACTGACATATGGGAGCTGGTGGAGCTTCCAGTTGGCCGAAAAGGGTTGGATGCAAGTGGATCTTTAGGATGATACAGCATAGATACAAGGTGAGGTTGGTGGCGAAGGGTTATGCTCAGAGAGAAGGGATCGGCTTCTCAGAGATATTCGCTCCGACGGTATAACAGGTGTCTATTAGATCCGTGATTGGCGTTGGTTGGCCAATGTGATCTTAAGCTGGAAGGATGGATGTGGAGTCTGCACTTCTACAAGGAAAAGTGAAGAGCAGATCTACATGAAGCAATCAGAGCGGTTCGAAGTTAAAGGGGCTAAGAAAAAAGTTTGCAAGAGGTCGTGGTTTGACTTGTCACCTAAGCAGTGGTTTGATTCATTCATGGTGAGTCAGGAATTGATGACATGTAGATCGCCAATTATGACATGTCTGAAATCAATGTACTGAAGACTCGGTTAAGTGGGACATTCAGGATGAAGGATCGGGGGGCTGCAAAGATGGTTCTCGGCATTGAGACTAAAAGAGAAATAGGCTTTGGTTATCTCAAGAAAAATACCTTGGGTAGGTATTGATCAAGGATGTGATGGACCAGGCAAAGCCGAAGAGCATTCCTTACACGTCTCTCCTTAAATTTTTCTCAAGACATATCCACAACAGATGAGGAAAAGTAGCATATATCTTATGAGCCTTATTTGAATGCGGTTGGCAGTGTATGTCATGGTGTATATTAGACTGGTTATTTCACAGGCTATCAGTGTTGTGAGCAAGTACCCCGGCAAGCAATATTGGGTAGTGGTGAGATGGTAAGAAGACTACGTCTTTCCTTTTGAAAAGACAGAAGCAAAGGTAGTGGGGCACGTGGATTCTGATCCGACAGTCATGCTCACCTAGAACGTTCATGCAGAGAAGTTCAAGTTTTGTGCAACTTCTCTGGGCTTGGCGATGGTGAAAAAAAAGGACGGAGTGTGTACAAGAAACTATGTTGTGATGTAGATATAAAAGAAGAGGAGCTACACGTTTACACCCTGATCTATAGCTCAAGTGGTAGACTGAGTGAAAGATACCTCGTTTCAACACTGAGGTCTTGGTATCGATCCCTAGTGAGGGTGGCTAACAGTGAAGTGTGAACTGACGGCGGGGTGTACTAACAAGCTAACAAAAAAAAAAAAAAAAACGCTACACGTTTGAAGATTGAAGACATGGTGGAGATTGTTGTATTTGATGTCTTAAACCTAATCAGATTCTACGCAGATTTTTCGCGCAACTGCGAAAGGGCGGGATTTGTTTCCGATTTCTTTTATGATTCTTTCCGATTTTGTTTGGGATTCTTCCTAAAACTATATATATGGGTGTAAACGGGATTATAAGGTATTAATTGTAAGGGATTTGAAGGGTTTCTAAAAGGGTTCTAGGGTTATCAAAGGGTGTAGCAAGGGTGAGATTCGAGGTTGTTCGAATCGAGTAAGTCCTCTCTCTTTGTAATTTCTATTTTCATAGTGGAGATCTGTCGCTTTGTGCCGTGGTTTTTTCCCGCAAGGGTTTTCCACATTAAATCTACGTGTTCTCTTGTGTATGCTTGGTGTCATTGGATTGTTATCCTAGATCTAGATCTGTGTGATTCTGCAGGCCAAAATCCCAACAAAGAGTGGATGGTTAGACCGTTCATTCTTCTCATGCATAATTGATAGATTTAATGAGTGGACCAGCCTTTTTTCCTGGGCCACAACATTCTCGCAATAGGCCCCACTTGAATGACTCGGATCTCGTTCATGTGTACTTGGCGTGTATGGGCTTGAAGGAAATCATCAGCCGTCATGAGCAAGTAGTGTTGGCAAGGTGACGTAGAGTGGGCCATAGATACATTATTATCACAGTTGTACCAAAAGAAGCCCGGATACATGCGAAAGTAATCTACCAAACCAGGCTCAATCTTATATAGGGCATGACATAACTAGATCTCAAGCACATCTTGTTTGAAAAAATTCATTTCATATGGAAAAAAATTATCATTCGAAGTGTGGACCATAAATTAGTTATAACTTTTGATGTAGGCATTGTTACTAAGCTACCAATCAATCTTTAAGTAACGATGCTTCGGGGGTTAACCGGTCTACTATAGTGGCCAAATTCATTTATTTTGCCGAAAAATACATCCATTCAATTTAACACTATAATTTCAGAAAAGGAAAAAATAATAATTTTAAAATTTTTCATTTTCATTATATCTTTATATTCTTCCAATTTAAGGACGTTCATTTTTATTTTTTTTAAAGTTGCTTACAATAATGCTTGGAATGCTCCAGAAAAAATTATCTAGCTATTTTTATTTTTATAGCAAATTAGACTTTTAAATAATTTCTACACAAATTAAGATTTTGTTTTTTTATTATATATATAAGTGATGTAATCAGATAGTCTAAATTAGGAAGTCTAAGGATATCTTTCAATACAATTTTGAATTTACCCTTTCTTTTGCCGTGTGAAGTCAAGGTTTTGACTCCTGGATGAAAATGATGATCTTGGACACCCTTTTATACATTACAAGGCCAATACATGAGAATAGAAGTGTACATGAGTCGAACCGAGTCGAGCTTGGCACGGCTTGACTTGGCTTGTCCAATAGCTGACCTCAGCTTGAACTCAGCTCGGCTCGGTCCTCGAGCCTGACTGGTTAGCTTGGCTCGGTCCTCGGGCCTGACTGGTCAGCTCAACTCGGTTCGGTCAGTAGCTCGGGTCAGTTTGAGCCAAGATCGAGCCGAGTTTGATTGTGCAGCATTTTGACAAAGAACTGCACCTTCAAATGCTCACTATTTGTAAAACAACGGCAACAGTTTTACAAGTATTTCTTCAAACACCTTGTAGGCAACATTAAAATCAAGAAAAAATGTTTTACTTCATATACATACCTTCCTTGCCACCCCGACACTTCGTTGAGTCATTTCATCGAACACTTGGTGAGCAACATCAATATCAAAGTAACCGAGTCACCAAACTAGTTCAATCCGAGTTCAATTCGAGCTAAGGTTCAATCCTAGTTGAGTCGAGACTTCATTTTTTATTTTTTATTTTTAACACACGCACATGCACCCACACACTCAAGCCTTAGTGGGATTTCACCACCTATGGATACTCGAACATTTGACAAGGTGTTGAAACTCCTGTCGAGTCGGGTCGAGCTTGGGCAAGCTCGAACTCGGTTGAAAATTTTTTGAGCTCAAAAAATCAACTCAACTCAGCTCGAACTCAGTTTCGAAACAAGTTGAATCGAGCTTTTTTGAGTCGAGTGTAGCAAGCTAACTGAGCTAATTAACTCGGTTCATGTACAGCCCTACATGAGAAGGAAAAAGAGAATGTCGGTTCGTGGACAGCCCTACATGAGAAGGAAAAAGAGTATGCATGAAGTGCACATCTTAGACTTCTCACACGTACGTAACAATCTAAAACTTTTGTACGTGTGTGATGTTTGGGTACGTGTATGTGTGTGCTTGCATTCAAATGCACATGCATGTGTGATAGCACTGATTTCTTGGAGTTTGGACACGCACACGGATGTACAATTCTTAGTGAGGTTAGCTACTTCCACGCGTATCTCTGGCCGTACATTGGGTGGGTCCCACTATGTTAGTAGATCATACAAATTTAGACTAATGGGACCACCTAGCCACCTGATTTTTCCTATTAAACGTGGACCATTTGCCATTTGCTATGTCAACCCTCCATTAGAATGCTATTAATTGGATAGGCATGCAAAATTATCCAATTGATGTAATATTTATATACTTTCCCATCTATTGCAGGACCCATCATGTGGATGGTCCAGATCATCCGTCTATACATTCCAGTAGGTTCGTTGCTTCTCCACGAACCCCATTTTGGAAAGCCCAATCTTCCTAAAGTTCAATTCAACTCACCTTGTAGAACCTTGCCCATCCACACACACAAGCACACGTGCTAAAATTGCACACATGTGGCATCCAAATTTTCCATCCGATGTCCACATTCTTTGATCCTCTGACCTAAAAATCATTCTATTTCTCTCCTTAGGTGGGCCACACTGTATAAAATAAATGTAATGTATCCCACGTGATGGAAAGCCTATATCTGTCACAAGTGTGCCATATTGGCACGCGTACTAGACACAGATGCACCTCTTCCTGTAGAGTAGGGCATCCTAGCTCGTATCAGGTGGGACCCACCGTACAGATGAGATAGCCAAAAAATTCAGGCTTTGCAACTATCCGGTGGGCCACAGCCCACAGGACAAGTACGAACGGAGCATACTGCCTAAAAAAAGCCCTGCAAATTTTATCCCAGTAATCCACCGTGAAAATGTGCCAATCTGACTAGAATGCAGAGATCTGAGCCGTTGCATATGGTAATGGGTGGGCCCGACCTGATTTTTATGTGTTTCTTGGAAATCGGGTCGGATCCGGATCCTCATTTTCGATACAGTTAAAAATGGATCTGGTCGGGTCCATGTGCGGGTTCTCCATCTCATGTGCAATTAAAATCAAGTCGGGTCCAGTCCGAGTAATTATGGTAATATTATATACAGTAACTAATATAGCACCCAAATGAGGTTTGCCAAGCTACAACGGAATGCATGTGCCAAATTCGCACACGTGTGTATACCCGATCCATCTATTCAAGCGGGCTGACGATGAGCTCCCTTGCGAATCTGACTCAAAGCCCAGATCCAATAACCCGATGGGTACCTGGCGAGTAAATTATGGTTCAACTAGTTGGACCGAGGCCTTCTCATTATAAAAATGTCCTTTCAAACCCAAACGGGCCAATCGGGTCAGACTCGAACCATGGTCTTCTAAATATAGCTCAAGCCCAGACCCATTAATAAGCGAGCTTACATGGTTGACCCTGACATAGCCCTTGGGCTTGGCATGCTAGCCCAAATTGAGCCCGAAGGGCCGCATACGAGCCTGGGCCATTGCTGCATTTCTCTTCTCAACGGTTTACTTTTGAAATGTTTGAAATTGTAGCAATTGATGAGACTTTATAGGGTTGTTCGGAATGGTGGAATCCTTTGAAAAATGGTGGTAATGAAATCAATTTTCACAAGACAACTCATGCTTCTTAATGTTGACCCAAACAAGGCTAGAGGCCATATCAATCAAACATGTCAAGATGGCATGTGCTATAGATCTGAGCTTTTAATCTGAGGGACAAGCTAATTAGATCTTTTGGCTCAAAATAGATTGTTTTAGTCCTCTGCTAGGCCACGGTGTAAAAAAATATATATAATAATAATAATAATAAAATGACCCCTTAAAAATAAATTTTCTAACCATCCATTTGTTTTTGTAAGTTGTGGCCCACTGAATTCTTCATTCAACGGTTCTGACCAAAAAGGCTCCATCAACCAATTAATAGGTCCAATGATTAGGCTATACTGTCCATCTAATCGGCACCAAACATAAAGACATCAATCAGTAGATGTCCAAGATTTCATATCAGGTAGACGTGTGGCTCACGTGATTGGAAGATCAGCCTCATTTTGGATGTTTCTCACCTCTAACACCGTACAGTTGTCCTAAAGGGTGACGTGTCGGCAGAGGCCCAACATGCTTAAGTTGTATGTGATTTCTCCAAATAAATATTGTTAATAAATACCCATGAATGACAACATCTCGCAGCAACATCCCGTAGGTTGCGGTGTTGTCCACAAGCATATCAATACAAAGCAACGGCAATAAGGAGCGCTCAATTACTAGTCTAAGTCTAGTAGTTGTATTTTTCTATTAGTTGCTACCTATGAGTAGGGCTATGCATAAACCGGGCTAGCCCAGTTAACTTGCTCGACTCGGCCTAAAAAAGCTCGACTCGGCTCGACCTAGAACTGAGTTCGGTTCAGGACGGACCATTTTCTTCAGATCGAAATTGAGTTCGGGCCGAGTTTGAATAGGTCCCAATTCGGCCCGACTCGGTCCGAAACCCGACTTGGCCGTATATATATATATATATATATATATATATATATATATATATATATATATATATATATATATATATATATATATATATATATTATATACTTAAATCCTTACCCTAACCATTTGAGACAGAGAAGTGAGAACGTCGCCCGACCCTAAACCCTAAAACTCTCTCTCTCTCTCTCTCTCTCTCTCTCTCTCTCTCTCTCTCTCTCTCTCTCTCTCTCTCTCTCTCTCTCTCTCGACTTCTGGGATAGTTCACCGCTCATCTTTGAAGTGACAGTGACTCATCCACCTCACAAGTGTCATAGATTTACAGCAATCCAAGCCGTCCAAATCATGGGTCCCTTTGTAGATGGAGCAGGTCCGAAACTGGCCCGAACTCGCCCGATTGCTCACCGGGCCAAGTTCGGGTTGGACATGTTGGCCCGGTGACCGGGTCGGGCCGGGTTCGGGTTGGGTTTGACTGGTGACCAAGCCAGGCCGGGTTGAGCCAGTTTGACTCGGTTCGGCCCGATGTATACCCCTACCTATGAGTGATCCAAGCGATAACCATGACCATCAAGCCGCTTGTCTTCCACCTTCACTTAATAGCTTATTCTATATATTGACGGGTCCGAAAACCATGGACTAAGCTTTGCTTATGACTATGCTTGTTAACCATGTTGGGGGCCTTTGCACAAAACCTTAGGATCTAGCCTCTCAAAAACACCAGAATCATGGGATAAAGCAATAAAATAAATCAAAGCACAAACCACACGACACAAGAGATTTTTACGTGGAAAATCCTCAAAGAGGTAAAAACCACGGGACCTCATCCAAAGCAACAATCCACTATGAAGTAGAACGTTACAACCGATCACAAGCATACACCGCTTGGATCAAACCTTCTTCACTCACGCAGGAGTGGATAAACAATAAGAGAATAAAAGAAAAACGGAGAGATCTCACCGATTACAAGGACGTAGAAGTGCTGAGATATCAAGTGCACAATAGATCACCTCTATGAGCATAACCTCCCTTCCACAAGCTTCCTCTCTCTCTCTCTCTCTCTCTCTCTCTCTCTCTCTCTCTCTCTCTCTCTCTCTCTCTCTCTCTCTCTCACCTTTGATAGCCTTAAACCCTTTAACAAATCCTTGTAAAGCTTTAGGAAACCCTCTTGCATTACTTCTTACATTACCTAGAAAAGCCCTAGGAAC
Source organism: Magnolia officinalis (assembly GCA_021015155.1). Taxonomy (NCBI): domain Eukaryota; kingdom Viridiplantae; phylum Streptophyta; class Magnoliopsida; order Magnoliales; family Magnoliaceae; genus Magnolia; species Magnolia officinalis. The sequence continues at coordinate 111,717,226 of JAJHSJ010000004.1, forward strand.
CCCTATTTATAGTTTAGGCAACTCCCTTCCGCACCATGGCGAAAATCGCCTCAAATTTACGCAGTCCACACAAAATCCGAACATGAATCTGCGTAACCTCGACTGGTCGAGCAGGGTCCTCGACCGATCGAGCGGCCCACTCGACTGGTCGAGCACCTCGAAATCTCAAAACCAAAACCTCACTGGACTTTGAGTCGAGCACCACTCGACCGGTCGAGCAATGTTCTCGACTGGTCGAGCAACGCGGTGATTCCACTGTTTGCGGCATCCGAACCGCACCACATCTCCTCTGACCTGAGGAGGAAAACCCTATCAAATCTCTTCCTTTCCGACTCAGGAGGAATCCGTCATCTGAGAGCTTGCGCGTGAACACAGTGGTCTGACTCCGTTCTGTCATACTCATACTTCAAAATAAACGAGTCAAACTTCTTGTACCATTGTCGTGGAGCTTGTTTCACCTCATACAAGCTCTTCCTCAGCCTACACACCATATGCTCTTTGCCCTTGACTTCGATCTATAGCTTGCTCTACCAAGAGATCGCTTCCCCTGCAAATGTGAACATGAACCCCGATGTAGACTTCCTGGAGTCTATTTCACCTGCCATATCTGCATCTGTGTAGTCCTCTAACACAGGTTTTCCATCATCATAGCTAGGCTCAACCTGGATGAGCCTCTTAGATACCGCAGTATCTATTTCACCAAATCATAGGTGTGATTCTTATGCAAGGATTTCATCTCCTCTTGCATAGCTTTCAACCACTCCTCCTTATGCTCGTCGGCTAGGGCTTCAGAATAATCTTCTGGCTCTCCCCCATTAGTGAGCATACTGTACTCATGCGGCGAGTACCTCTTGGACGGATATTTATCCTTAGATGACCTCCTCACCTGTGGCTCAACAGGTAGATCAAGTGGGGGCTGCTCCCCCGGTCCATCTTCTGTAGGAACTCCCTCATCCTCTGCACATTGTTGTACTCCCCCGTCATCAGGCACCACGGGAGGACTAATCTGATTCATGTCCTCTAGCTCACCTGAACTAAGCTGGTTCTTCTCTGGCTTACAAATGTCTTCTATACACTGATCTTCAAAGAAAACCACATCTCTGCTCCTGACGAGCTTCTTCTCGGTCGGATCCCACAATCCGTAACCGAATTTTTCATTACCGTACCCCGAGAACACACACTGTCTGATCTTCATATCGAACTTGGACCTCTCGTCCTTTGGTGTGTGAACAGATGTCCTGCATCCAAACACCCCGAGATGACTATACGATGGATCATGTTCAGTCCACACCTTCTCAGGTACTTCTCCATTCAACAGGGCTGATGGAGACCTGTTTATCAAATACACCACCGTGTGCATTGCTTCTCCCCAGAACGTCTTGGGCAACTTCGCATGGGATAACACGCATCTGATTCTCTCTGTAATTGTGCGATTCATTCACTCAACCACAACATTATGCTGGGGGCTCTTGGGAATCGTCTGTTCATGCCGTATACACAGGGACTTACTATACTCATGGAAGTCACCAATGTATTCACCACCATTGTCAGTGCAAATGCACTTTAATGATCTACCTGTCTCTCTCTCGACCATAGCATGAAACAATTTAAACACACCAAAGACCTCGTCTTTGGATTTCAAAGCATAAACTCAAACTCTCTTAGATGTATCATCTATAAAAGTGACAAAATACAATGCCCCACCCAAGGTTTTTATCCTCATAGGACCACAAACATCAGAATAAACCAAATGTAATGCATGCACTTTATTAATATGAGTAGCGGTTTTAACAAATGAAACTCTATGTTGTTTCCCTGATAAACAATCAATACAGGTTTTGAGAGGTATACCTGTCACATTTGGAAGGAGTCGCTTCTTTGCTAGTACCTGAAGCCTTTTTTCACTCATGTGGCCTAGACGCCTGTGCCACATGTCAATAGCTGAATTTCGCTGCGTCAACCCACCCTTGCACACACTGACACTTGCCTTGTACAGGGTGCCACACTTATTTCCTCTATTTGCGATCAACGAACCCTTGATAAGCTTTCAACGCCCACCAGCAAAACGGCTTTCATAACCATCATCATCCAACCTTCCCGTCGACATCAAGTTGAGGTGAAGGTCTGGGATACACCTCACATCCCTGAGAACCAATGTGCAGCCCACATCAGTCTTCATATAAATATCACCGACCCCTACGATCTTCGATATGCCAGAATTTCTCATCTTTATGGTCCCAAAGTCACCTGACTTGTAGCTTGTGAAGAAGTTTTTGCGTGGAGTCGCATGAAACGAAGCTCCCGAGTCTATCACTTAGTCGGTGTCCTGACTCGTAGCCGTGAGACAAATATCATGATTTGTAGAAAGAATAATTACAATGTCGTCATCTGAAGCGATCGCAGTGGAATCTGATTAATTTCCTTCTCCTTTCCTTTTACTTTCTTGTCGTTCTTATTCTTACGACATTCATGCTTGTAGTGACCATTCTTCCCATAATTCCAGCATTCAACATCATTTCTGGTGCTCGACTTGCCTCTTGATTTATCTCGGGCCTTCCCGCCTTTTCTGTTCTTTCCTCTCCCCCGTTCTTGAGTCATAAGGGTCTCTTGCTGAGTAGACCCCTGAGACTTCCTTTTTGTCTCCTCATTGAAGAGACAGCTAGTAACCTGTTCCATGGACACATTTCCGTCTGACGCGGAGTTACTTAGAAACACCACCAATGTCTCCCAACTATCAGGCAATGAATTAAGCAATAACAATGTTACGCCCCAAACTCGGAAACTGGGCTCACAAAATTCCCGATCGTCGAATCTGGTGCTGACAGCCTCCGTAGTACTCCATTCTCGACTCCCGGCACCCATACACCAGGTTCCGATCCTAGGATCCTATGAGGAGGATTTTTTTTAACATCAATTTGATTCATAATGAGCATAACCATAAGCATAACCCATGAACAATAACCACAAGAATACCATTGCAAAATCCACAATGATCAAAAACTTTAAGTACAATGCGTATGAAAGGGAAATACAAGATAATGAAAATAACAGAAACTCCAGAAGCTCAACTGCACACTCTAACTGCGGCGAAGCTATGGCTGCATCCTGGCGTCACCTGCACGCATCAATCGTGCATAAGCTTATAGAAAGCTTAGAGGGTGGTGTAAGTGTATGCGTAGTACGAATGTGCTCAAAATGTAATGCCAGAGTAATGCGGAATCATGCTGATAGGTATATAAATGCAATCAGTCGTACCAAGGCTATGCGGTGCAAGATATAAATGCTATTAGCCATACCAAGATCATGCGATGCGAGATGCATACTCGAAGACCGTAACGCAAGCCGTTCTCGAAACGGCGGGCCTTCCGCCCTTGTCGTTAACCAAATATGGCACAAACCTCGATAGCGCCACAAAATGGGCCACATACTGCGCCACGGACATGTCTCCCTGCACCAAGGTCTCAAACTCTAACGCTCGCTGCCGATAAATGTGGTCGGGGAAATACTGCTGCTCGAATCGGTCTATAAAATCATCTCATGTCCAGACGAAGTCGGGTCCTGCAACACGAGTAACGGAGATCCACCAGTGCTCGGCCTCACCCTGGAGAAGAAATACTGCCAACTGGACTCGCTGCTGGGTCGTACATGTCATATTATTAAAAATATTCTCCACATCGGAGCGTCATCTCTCAGCTGCAGTAGGATCTGGCTCGCCCAAAAAACACGGAGGATCGAGCTATCAGAACTCTCAAAGTAGGGCGCTTGCACGCTCCTGTTCTGCCTGGGCTGGCGAAACAACTGGGCGTCTGCCCTATCCCTAAAGCGCGGCCATCACAGCCTATAACATCTGTTGTAACTAGGAGGCACTCACAGGTACGGTCAGATCCGCACCGGTCTCAGGTGGAGGAACAACATCCTCGGGCTGGGAGCAGGGATCTCTGGGGGTGGAACGGGAGTCGCAGGTGGTAAAGCGGGAGTCTCAGGTGGTGGAGCAGGAGTCGCTTGGGTCGCTCTCCTGGGCGGCATGTCCTATAAGAAGAATAAGGATGTTAATCAACATTGAGAACCGCATGTTTGGGAACTCAATCGGAAGGTTGCGTACTCGGAACCTAATCGTCATAAACTCATAGCAAACGTGAGATGTTGTTCTCGGTTATTCCCAAGTTATGCTCTGATACCAACTTCTGTCACGCCCCAAACTCGAAAACTGGGCTCACAAAATTTTCGTTCATCGAATCTAGTGCCGACAGCCTCCATAGTACCCTATTCTTGGCTCCCGGCACCCATACACCAGGTTCCGATCCTGGGATCTTACGAGGAGGATTTTTTTTAACATTAATTTGATTCATAATGAGCATAACCATAAGCATAACCCGTACAATAACCACAAGAACACCATCACAAAATCCACTATGATAAAAAAAAACTTTAAGTACAATGCGTATGAAAGGGAAATACAAGATAATGAAAATAACAGAAACTTCAGAAGTTCGATTGCACACTCCAACTGCGGCAAAGCTACAGCTACGTCCTGGCGTCACCTACACGCATCAATCGTGCATAAGCTTATAGAAAGCTTAGAGGGTGGTGTAAGCGTATGCGTAGTATGAATGTACTAAGAATGCAATGCCGAAGTAATGCGGAATCATGCTGATGTTACATGAATGTTTAGACACCCCACCCAAGCTAATATCTTGATTTGTTAAGACAATCCAAGAACCATGATCATATCCTAAACCAACCTAACCCTAATCCTAACCTACGCCATTATGAATCATCATTAATCCAGACCATGTCCAAAATTGACCTATTTCTCGAATCATTTTCGGTAACAATCGAGCCAATTTCAAGCCATTCTGAACCAAATATCCAAAACGACTTTGTTTCACTCTAAGGACCCAAAAAAGGACTCACCAGATGAATTTCGAGGGAACCCGTACCGAGGTGGTAATCCGATTACCGCCGGCGGTAGTTTAATTACCACTTCCTCCCAGAAACGCGCACGGAGCCAGTCACAACGAGTCCCGGACTCAACCAGGTCCGGGCGGTAATCCGACTACCGCCGGCGGTTGTCGGATTACCGCCGGCGGTGATCGAAATTCCGCCGCGTGCGGTCTGAGCAGGACAGCTGTCCCAGCGTCCAAGTCAACTTTCCTATATATTTACCCTCTCCATCCTCACTATTTACATTTTTACCAGCCCCTTTAGCCAATGGGAGCATGCCATGTGGCATCTCTCTTCTCTCCACCAATCACCATATGCCACATCAGCATTTGCCCTCCTTTATCCTTTATTTACCAACAACCATTGGAAAGGGCTATAATAGCCCTCTTCCCCTTTCATTTTCACGATACATGGAGAGAGAGTGAGAGGGAGAGAGTGAGAGAGAGAGAGTGAGAGAGAAAGATGAGAGAAGAAAGAGAGAGAAAGAGAGTGAGAGAGAGAAGGGTGAAGGAAGGGAAGGAGCTCCCAAGCCTTCAAGCCCAAACCTTTCCAGCCACCCCTCTCAGCCTTCACCTCAACCCTTTCCAACCCATAAGCTTAGCCCAAAATGATCATGGTTCAGTCAACATCTTAGCCTACTCAAGAATCAAGCCAAAGATCCATTTCCTACAAGCATTCAACATGACATCTACTCCCTTCTCAACCCCCCTGCTTCTCTAGATCTCTAGTGGACGTATGCTCTGTGACTTGCCGTACACATCGGATCCTGTCACATCAGAAATTCCTAGTGATCTAGTCCACTTTTCTTATCTCTTTGCATAAGCATCATCACATCCCCCTCTAGACACATTGTCGGACGTATGCTCTGTAGCCTGCCGAAATCTCGGATCTTGCTACATCAGAAATCCACGTGTGACTAGTCCCATCATGACCATAGCATCATCATCATCCCTTGAGATTATTTTACCACACTAAGTCGAGACCGTACACTTGTACGGGCAGAGAGGGTGCCTAACACCTTCCCTCTTTGTAACCGAGGTCCCTTACCCGGAATCCCGGATCGTAGACCAGGAGTCAATCTAAGGTCGGAGAATCTTCGGATTTCTCCAACCTTACGTATTCCGTGGTTCTAGCCGACCGCGGGATTCTGAGATCATTCGGCTAGTGGCGACTCCAACAATCATTCATCTTAATCACCCCACCCCCAGCATCACCAACACCAACATTTTACCAGCAACACGTGGACGCCGATTTTTCAGTGTCTACAGAATGGCGACTCCACTGGGGATGAGTCTAGAACGCACTAGCTGAGACCCGACTCGACAACGTGTGGTATACTAATCTCAAGGACATTCATCACTGCATTCATATAAAAAAAAAAAAAAATCTTTGGCTTACACTTGTCTTAGGCAAAGATTCAACCATGACCACTCGATCCCGTGCAGCCATAACTTCTCAAGCGACCCATGAAGAAGAGCCGTCACCCCACCCAACCAGCTCCAGAAATACCCGCACCTACACCCCACCCGCACCCGCACCCATGCCTACACCCGTACCCTTACCAATAGCTCCGACAGAGTTGCCAGCCAATGTCACCACACAAGAGCTATTACTTCGAACAATGCAAGAGCTACTGCTTCGCCTAGTGCCAGGTGCCACACCGAATACACAAATGACCCAGCCTAGTGTGCAGAACAGCTCACTCCCTCAAACTCCTTTTGCCTTCTCTCTCATTCCTCCAGCAAATCCTGTGCTCCCTCTCCCAGAAGAATCACACAAGACCAACAACAGCAAGCAATCGGGAGCAACCCTCCCCCACATCTTTACTCACACATCACAACAATCCGATCACAGCACATGCAAATCACAGACAAGAACTGGCGGATGCCCATGAAGGGGGCCAGTTTCGAGTCCAGCTCACTCCCCCTAACGGGAGTAACATCCCGGAATTGGCAGATACCCCAGGCGGGAGCCATTTCCGAACATCCCACCCTCCTCCGAAAGGGAGTGGTGTTCAATTCCAGCTACCTCCCACCACCGGGAGTCCACCTTCTTTCCATCAAACCCCCATTCTGGATCCATATGAAGAAGAAGCGGCACAGGCCCTACAGCAAGGGGCAAGATACCCACAGCAAAGTAAGTCAGAGATTGAGGAGCTACGAGAGCAGCTACAAATGATGCAAAACCAGCTTCAAAGGCAGCAAGGAGTGGATCATCCATCCACCAAATTCAGGGACTTATGTCCCTTTCCCGATGCCAAGGTACCTCAAAACTTTGAGGTTCCAAAATTCAAAAGGTATGATGGTACGGGGTGTCCTATGGACCATTTAAGAGCATTCTGTGGAGAGCTTAATACTCTGGCAGGTAATAATGGAGCGTTGATCCGTTTGTTTCAAAAATCCTTAAAAGGCGATGCGTTAGATTGGTACACGTCATTAGACTACCATCGAATTAAGACTTGGGAACAACTTTCTCAAGCTTTTATTGATCGTTTCGTGTACAATCTTAATGTAGCGCCCAAAAGGGCGGATCTTGCTGCCTTAAGGCAGAGGGATGATGAGTCATTGTCAGCTTACGTTGGACGGTGGCGAGCAATGGCCGCTAGAATGAAAACACCCATTGATGACGAAGAGCAAATCTACATGATCATCCACTCGGCAAACCCGAGTATCTCTGGATACCTCGTCTCCTATCCATATGCCAACTTTACCCAACTCATCCGTGCTGGGGAACGAGTCGAAGCCGGAATAAGGGCTGGGACAATCTCTCCCTGGTGGCCTCATCAGGCCTCCCCAGTACAACATAATGTGGAAAGAAGGCCTACTGGATATGAGAATGGTAACAGAAGTGTTCCTGACCTCCATCCAACAGAAGAAGACAATCTTGTCGCCTCCACCCAAGGTGCGCAATTCGCTCCTCAAGAAGGACAATGGCGACAACAACAGCAGAGAGAGATTCCTCAGTACCCCAATCATGGTCAGCAGATGAGGATGACCCGGGAACCTAGGCAGTTTACACCGATAGCCCAAACGTACAGTGAGGTACTAGCCACGCTAGTCCAAAGGCAAATACTTACAACCGCTACTACTGCCTAGGCTCCCACCAAACCCTCTGCCACCAAACTATAATGAGAATGAGTACTGTGCATACCACCAATCCCGAGGCCACACAACGGACCATTGTTTCGCCCTGAAACATGTAGTCCAAGATTTGATTGACAACCAACGATTGTGGTTACCTCCCTGTTGTTGCCTCCCATTCACCCTTACTCCCCGAATCCCCTGCCGCTGTATCAAGCAAGCCCCACCTCATTGGGCACCCCTGCCACTAATATCATTCAGGGAGAATCACCTTGTCATCCAGTCCAATGCATCCATTCAATCACTGCCAGCCCAACAACAATACCCCCAAGTCTACAAGGGGACACCCTGCCAATCCAATCTCTTCGCTCTCAAATAAAAAAGGGGCATCTCCAGCCGGTCCAGTCTCCATTCCCCAAATATGCAAGGGGCATGCTCATCCAATCCAATCTTTGCTCCCTTAAATATGCAAGGGGCATCTCCAGCCGGTCCAATCTCCATACCCTCGGAGCCACCCTCAATCAATTCAATCCATACATCCTCCGTCTCGCAAGGGGCACCATCTGCCTATCCGATCTTTGCTCCAACCCTCGTGATCCAAGAAAATCCTCCTTCTTCGATCAACATACCGCATGCCCTAGTAAATCAGGGCCCAACTTCAATCATGTGGTAACTTTTCAAGAAGGACATTCTGCTACTCAAGGGATTTGTCTAGCTCTGCTCAGTCTTCGAACCTTCAAGAGAAGAGTCTGGGACAAGTAGTTCCCGCCTCTAGGAGAAAGGTCGAGGAAGAGATTAATGTCGAGATCTTGATTAGCCCCAAAACATCAACCATCACTTTTCAGGTCTTTGACATCACAGCTTCATTTCATCTGCTCCCTGATCGGTCTTGGATCCATAGAGTCAAGGCTCTCTCTTCGACTCTTCATCAAAAGGCCAAATACATTTTCGAAGACAAGGCGCCCGACCATTTGGATGATCCCGAACAAATCTTTCCGATGGAAGCAGTCAACCGTCGAGAACTAGATATCCCGATCACAGACATACAATGCTCCGATGAGGAATCCCATACTATAGTCTTGAGTTCGAGACTGCGAATTGCATACCTCTTGCATGTCCCATCGGATCAAACTATGTCTTCCCTTCAGTCGAGCACCAACATTTTTATTATCAGCTCGAATATCAAGAAAATGCAAGCATGACAGGACTGGGATATCAGCCTCCTAAGGATGAGATAGCAAAGCACAAATGTATCGGAGGAGAGCAAAAAACTTGGCAAGAGGAAGTCGATCCCTTCATCCACACATCAATCAGATCCATCAGAGAAGGGATCATCCATCTGATTGGCAGGCCAAGATCCACCTTGAAGGATCAAATGAGCCCAACTAGGCTGTTTGGAAATGACTTGGGCAAGGGGCAAGAATTGCCTCTGATTGACTGGACCACAGTCTGGGTCCCACCTGAGCAGGAAGAATCCAAAGACTCACAATGCATCGAGGATGAGCTGAGGAAAGTGACATCCAACACCAACTCAGAGCCCAATCCCAAACTCATCACGACATTTGGGCACGACAATGAGGGCCCACCTACTGATCCGTCTGGCCCTGCCTCCTAAGGGGAGGGAGTGCAGGGCAATAGCTGGTTCGCAGTCCCCAAGACGACACAATAAAAGAAAATAGTGTTTGGCTCCTTGAATAGAATCAGGCAATCCCTGGTTCACATCGCCGTCTTTCTAAAAAAAAAAGTCAAAAACAAAAAAAATCAGAAAATTCCCAAAAGCCAAAAACATTAGATATTTTCGAAATGCCAAAAATTCAGATACTTGTCAAAACCAAAAAAAAAAATCAAAATTTTTCAAAAAGCCAAAAACATTAGATATTTTCGAAATGCCAAAAAATTCAGATACTTGTCAAAATCCAAAAAAAAAAAAACAGAATTTCTCAAAACACAAAAACAATAGAAAATCCTTCAAAACTCACAAGCAATAATGTGCCAAATGCGTCTGTTACAACACCCGAGTTTAAAGTCGACTCATATGATTTCGATCTAGAGTTAGACTTCAAACTCGTGGGTTTGAACGAAGCACAGGATGTGGAAAATGATGATCCAACTCTCGAGCTAGAGGATTCCCTCTGAAAGTTCGAGACAAAAGCCAATGTCGTCACGGATAATTTTGAAATTGTGAACTTGGGATCCTTTGAGCTCCTTAAAACAGTACGCATCAAGAGATCATCGCCTCCTGAATACAAGCAGAGGATGACAGAATTCTCAAGGCCAGGGCTATCCAACCTCGCATTCTCCTATGAAGCCTTACCCAGATCGAATGAAGAACTAGTCATATGCCATCTGCTATGAAGCCTGAAGTCGAGTCCAGCAAAGCTGTCAAGATCACGTCTGAAGTCCACGACGAAGTCCTACTAATGAACGATGGAGATAAGTTATTGCGGCATGTCAGGAAGTGCTTCAAGTATTCGAAGCTTGCATAACGGATCCATTCGCATGTTTTGAGTCTTTATAACCCGCAACACCCTAACCCTCTTTCATTATGGGGTGTGGACATCATCGAAAGAATGAACCCAAAGGCATCCAATGGTCATGAGTGCATTCTCGTGGCAGACAAAAGCAGGCGGCAACAACATCCTACATCATGGATACAAATGAAGCAAGAAGTCAAGGAAAATGATTGGTGGTAAGCTCGATGCAACCAACTACATCTCGAAGACATAAAGCAAACAATGATCGCCAGGACCAACGACAAATAAGTCTGAAAGAAAGGTTAGCAACATGGTAATCATGCACATCTTATCATTGGGCCTACTACATTCAGGGAGCAACTCCAGGCCATCCTGAGATGGTCCGCTGATCATCCGCGAGGTTCTTCCGGGAGGTGCCCTTCGTCTCACCATCATTAGGGGCAAAGATCTTTCAGAGCCCACCAACGCCGACAACGTCTATCATGGGTAATCCTACTTGACTATGTCAACAACTACAATCGTAAAGCTGAAATCAAACGACAAAAGGTTAGCATCCTGAGGTACATTCCATCATCATTCCTTCTCTCCAATAAGTGTTCCAAAAAAAGGGGTTCAAAAAAAAAAAAAGACAAGCGCGCAGTCCAAAAAAAAAAAAAAAAAAAAAACAAAGACAACAAAAAAAAAAGGGAAAAAAAAAAAAGAAAAGTCGAACCCAATGAGTGAGAACACAATTCCATCCCATTTCCCCTCAGGATAGTTTAACCTAATGTCAACAGCTTCACGGTCATGATTGAAGACAAAGTCAGGTAGCCCACCAATTGGGTGCAATGAATGGAGTCTAGCCTCCCGCCTTTGTACAAGAAAAAGAGAAATCAAAAGAAAAATAACATGCCTAAGCAAAATGGGCGAGGTGAAAACCCGAAAGGGCGCCTCGAGTAAAAACAGCGGGCATGTAGCGGACTTGGTGAAAACCTGAAAAGGCACCAAGGGTAAAAAGAGCACAGCTGCCAAGGGCAGGCAAGAGCAAAAACTCGGGACATGGTGAAAATCCGAAAGGACGCCATGGGTAAAATGACGAGAAGGCCGGTCGTGGTGAAACCTGAAAAGGCGCTATGGGCAAAAATGGCTAGAAAAGAAAAAGAAAAAAATAAAAGTGTAGGTACAGGAGAAGCCAAGGCAACAAACAAAGTGAAGAAGCACAAAGAAAAAGATAAGTCCCGGATCAGAATTCTGTCAGACTCTACCTAAATCCAAGGGGCATGATCCTAGTATGCGCTACTCTCAGGGAACCGAGATCCCTGGTAAACATTCAGAATACCGGATTCGACGTGGGCTAAGTTCAATATTCTGATCCCAATCATCCAAAGCACAAATCCAAAAGCAAACACTGGTCAATTTGGCACAAATAAAATTTTATTTTCTGTGAAAATCTTTTTACAAGTACTTTGTTTTCTTTCTTCATAAAAACAAAAACAAATAAAATTTTCTCATGCATACGGAACAAGCAGATGATCAACATCGGGAACTACAGGTAAGCCCCAACCTCTCATGTAGCGATAATCTCTGCCTGAGCCCCTCTACCTTCATGCGCAGATAGAAGATCTCATCCTTCTCCAGACGGTGTGCCGCGAACATGCTATCACACCATCCACAGCCATCCTCCCATCCATCAAGCCATCCACACCATCCTAGCCATCCTCCCATCCATCAAGCCATCCACACCATCCATAGCCATCCTCACATCCATCAAAGCATCCACACCATCCATAGCCATCCTCTCATCCATCAGCCATCCACCCATCCATAGCCATCCTCCCATCCATCAAGCTATCCACACCATCCATAGCCATCCACACCATCCATAGCCATCCTCACATCCATCAAAGCATCCACACCATCCACAGCCATCCTCACATCCATCAAAGCTATCACACCATCCATAGCCATCCACACCATCCATAGCCATCCTCACATCCATCAAGCATCCACACCATCCACAGCCATCCTCCCATCCATCAAGCCATCCACACCATCCATAGCCATCCTCCCATCCATCAAGCATCCACACCACATTAGCCATCCTCCCATCAATCAAGCCATCCACACCATCCATCGCCATCCTTCCGTCACACCATCCTCACCATTCAAACCATCCATCACCATGTTAACATCCACAATACCCGTGGCCCACCCGGAATAAACTCATCAATCCATCCAACCCATCTACCCAATCCATGTTCCCCATTGAAGGAAGAGAATCCAAGCCATAAATAACATTTACCTCTTCAAGGGAGACATCCCTCCTCCACCTACCTCCATCAACCCATCCATAAAAGGATCCCCTCCATCATTTGTGGGCTCACCCACCTTTTCACCATCAATAACACACCTAACCATCATCATGATTGGCCATGATGAATCAGAAAAGAAAAAGGAACAATGGATGGATGAGACAAAGAAGAAAGGACAAAATGGAGACAAAGGGACGATCAAGAGCAGACGGACGAAAATATCGGAGGAAGGGACAAAGAGAATGAACAGAGAAGAACATGGCTTGCTGGAAGAAAAGATGGACGGGGGCGGTAATCGGATTACCGCCAGCGGTACTCGGAGTACCGTTTCAAAACAGAGGTGTTATCACTGAATCACTGCAGCACCTGACAGAGTAGCAGAACGGGCAAATGTCAACGGCGGTACTCCAACTACCGCCTGCGGCAGTCCGATTACCGCCGGCGGCAGTCCGACTACCACCCCGGCCCAGTTCAAAATATAATTCGGGTCAGATCCACTCCGGAAGGTGAGACCAAGTAATGTGCTCTTGCGTACTCAATTGGACGATAAAGATAAAATGACCATGAGAAGACTGAAGGAGACAGTGCTGAAATTTTATATCAAATACGGAAGATTACACAGCTAGTCTCAAAAAAAAAAAAAATCTCCAAAAATTCCAAAATTCCAAAAAATCCCAAAAAAATCCAAAATCCCAGAAAAACTCCAAAAAATTTCAAAAAATCCCAAAATCTTCCAAAAAGTTTTCAAAAATTCCACAAAACCTCCGAATTTTCCAAAAATCTCAAAATCTTTAAAAAAGAAAAAAAAAATACCAAGTAACTCTAAAATAAATCCCCAGTAAGTATAAGCCTGAAAGGTTTGCTTCTTCTAAAAAATCTTAGCCCCATTGATTTATTAGTGGAGGCCATCTGACTTTCAAATAAAAGCCGTTAGCCCCGCCAATTCATTAGTGGAGGCAACGCAACTGTTTACTTAACTTGCAAAAATAAAAACCGAACGACGACGCCCACCCGCGAGATCGAACGGATATTTTCCAAAAAAAAATCAAAAAAGTAGTTTCAAATAAAATCCCCAAGGAGCCTAGCTCCAAAGAGGATAGTTTTCAAAAACGCACGCGTCACGCAGTACACTGAGGAATCTTCCATATTCTCCAGTTGCGGACAGTGCAAACAGTTAAATAAGACCCGATCTCTTCCGGTTTCCCCGAAGGACGATCGAGTCTGTACATGATATATGTACGATTGGCCAGATCTCTATAACTGGGCAGTCGTACAGATGCTAGTAAGATGAGTGGATCTATCTCTGGAAAGAATAATCAAACTCGAAGTGAAGACGATCCATTGTAACCAAAGTGTCAAACTCAGCAGATTGCATGGCAAACAGATCACCTGCACATACCGAGTCCGGAGTATTCGCAAATTTGATCGAGTCCAAGTCGGCGTAGTGAGTTCCCCGTAAGGCCGCACCAACGCGCAGGGCAGCTAACCACTTTGACGATCAAATGGAACGAATACTCCTGGGTGATTACATAGCAAAGGAACGACAGACCTAACAGTACGGGAATCCTCGTAAAGCCGCGACAAATGCGCAGAGGCCCTTATTTTCAGACTTACCCTCCAATGCTGTAAACAATCCGATGTGAAAGGGTTGTGATTGGTGATCCGTAAAGCCGCGACGAATGCGCAGGAGGCAATCACAACGTTTTTCTCAACCCTCGTGGTATGTGCAAGTCATCCTTTTCCAAACAGTCGACTGACAATGATACAATGGTAAGCAATAGATTTGAATCGCTACCCTTCATTCTGACCAGAAGGGTGGGGTGTCCACTTACTTTGACCTTCGGTTGCTTGCAACCTCGGTCAAAGAGGGGCATCTGTAGACACCCCACCCAAGCTAATATCTTGATTTTGTTAAGACAATCCAAGAACCATGATCATATCCTAAACCTAACCCTAATCCTAACCTACGCCATTATGAATCATCATTAAATCCAGACCATGTTCAAAATTGACCTATTTCTCGAATCATTTTCGGGTAACAATCGAGCCAATTTCAAGCCATTCTGAACCAAATATCCAAAACGAACTTTGTTTCACTCTAAGGACCCAAAAAGGACTCACCAGATGAATTTCGAGGGAAACCGTACCGAGGTGGTAATCCGATTACCGCCGGCGGTAGTCGAATTACCACTTCTCCCAGAAAACGTGCACGGAGCCAGTCACACGAGTCCGGACTCAACCAGGTCCGGGCGGTAGTCCGACTACCGCCGGCGGTTGTCGGATTACCGCCGGCGGTGATCGGAATTCCGCCGCGTGCGATCTGAGCAGGGACAGCTGTCCCAGCGTCCAAAGTCAACTTTCCTATATATTTACCCTCCCCATCCTCACTATTTACCATTTTACCAGCCCCTTTAGCCAATGGGAGCATGCCATGTGGCATCTCTCTCCTCTCCACCAATCACCATATGCCACATCAGCATTTGCCCTCCTTTATCCTTATTTACCAAAAACCATTGGAGAGGGCTATAAATAGCCCTCTCCCCTTCATTTTCACGATACATGGAGGAGAGAGTGAGAGGAGAGAGTGAGAGAGAGAAAGAGTGAGAGAGAAAGAGTGAGAGAAAAAAGAGAGAGAAAGAGAGTGAGAGAGAGAAAGGGTGAAGGAAGGGAAGGAGCTCCCAAGCCTTCAAGCTCAAACCTTTCCAGCCACCTCTCAAGCCTTCACCTCAACCTTTCCAACCCATAAGCTTAGCCCAATGATCATGGTTCAATCAACATCTTAGCCTACTCAAGAATCAAGCCAAAGATCCATTTACATACAAGCATTCATCATGACATCTACTCCCTTCTCAACCCCCCTGCTTCTCTAAGATCTCTAGCGGACGTATGCTCTGTGACTTGCCGTACATCGGATCCTGTCACATCAGAAATTCCTAGTGATCTAGTCCACTTTTCTTATCTCTTTGCATAAGCATCATCACATCCGCCCTCTAGACACATTGTCGGACGTATGCTCTGTAGCCTGCCGAAATCTCGGATCTTGCTACATCAGAAATCCACGTGTGACTAGTCCCATCATGACCATAGCATCATCATCATCCCTTGAGATTATTTTACCACACTAAGTCGAGACCGTACACTTGTGCGGGCAGAGAGGGTGCCTAACACCTTCCCTCTTTGTAACCGAGGTCCCTTACCCGGAATCCCGGATCGTAGACCAGGAGTCAATCTAAGGTCAGAGAATCTTCGGATTTCTCCAACCTTACGTATTCCGTGGTTCTAGCCGACCGCGGGATTCTGAGATCATTCGGCTAGTGGCGACTCCAACAATCAGTCAGCTTAATCACCCCCAGCATCACCATAACACCAAACATTTTACCGGCAACTACGTGGACGCCGATTTTTCAGTGTCTACAGAATGCATCATCGTACCAAGCTATGCGTGCAAGATAAAATGTTATCGGCCATACCACGACATGCGATGTGAGTGTCAACTCAAGCATATCAATCCCTATCAATACAGCTCATCAAATATCAGTAACAACAATTTCTCATTTTGGATAATCATCGATTTTAGTACACTCCAAATGGTACCGTCCCCTTTTCCAGCCGTGCAGTCCAGTGAGCGTAAGAAACCTCACTATCCCCTGGCTAAATAATCTGCCAATATCTATCCGGCACGTCGATAACGACTCATTCACGAGCTGGTCAACTCAGCCTAGTATGCCTCCTACCCTCGGGCGAGAGGTCACACACCCTTTCCAACCGACCACGACATAGTGGGAGACGCAGCCTCCTGGTATTCGGCCCTCGTGCGCTCATAATCACTCGGTCTCGACGTTGGAGTCATCCTCGGGTACCATCGGGTTTAGGAATTTTCACACCCAGGACATCTATGGCGCCCCGATGCTAGAAGCAGTATTTTTGGTATCCAATCCAGCCACCCACGATGTGTCTGCGAAAGCTACAGCCCTGATGTCGCTAGGGCGTATAGTAATCACAATCACACAAATGCAAGGTGCATGAGTCACGTAGTCCAAATCATGCATCAATCCTACACATACCGTATGCTCATGTGGGATAATTTTGCCTATCAGGGAGTCCCATAAACCACCTGCACTATGGCATATACAATGGCCAATCACGTCTCATAACAAACATGCAGATGATGCGTATGGGCATGTATCATGATGTTATGCCGTCAGAAACTCATAATCAGCAACGGTAGACGGTATCGGCAATCGGCACCTATAATTGGTATCGATAATCAACCTTGGCGCGAGGCAGGGTCCATAGATAGACAGACGATGATGGACCAATTAAAATCAATGGGGCCCAAGCGTTTAGGTTAACCCACTAGAAAATGATGAGAATGGGCCTAAAAGGCCTAAGGGAAGGTCACAATGTGGACATTCAACCATCATTGCCCATCAATGTGGTCATTTAACCAACATTGCTCCCATGGAATGACACTCATAGGGCCAATCAGATAGAGGCCCACCGCCTAGCACAAGGGCCTTAGTTACATCAAATGGGTCGAATTAATCAAATGGACCGAATCAACTGGGCCGATACAAATGGCCCGAGTCAATTGGGCTGATCAAATGGGCCAGATCAAATGGGCCGCATCATTGGGCCGAGTCAATTGGGCCTATTCAAATACACCGTTCATCCATAGTTAGGGATCATTTTAGAGCATTATATAAAAATGAATCATATCCAAAGGATCGTCTATACCATACCACAATAACAGCGGTGATAATAATCAAAATATCATTTGGACCGCATCACAAATAGCAGTGGAGATAGTGATTTTCACTGTTTAGAAAATTACATGGGGGCCAACATAACATTTGTTTTCTATCCAGACTATTCATACGGTCATAAAGACCTGAATGGGAGGAAAGACAAATTTCGTATTGGTCCAAAACTTCTGTGACCCAAAAGGCTATAGTGTTGAACGTTCAATCCCCACTGTTATGGCAGTGTGGTCCACTTGATAGTTAGATCAGACTTATTTTTTTTTCTCAAACCCAGGGAGGAGCCCACCAAATGTATGGACGGTTTGGATGGAAAATATCCATCGTGGTGGGGCGCTGACCGTCCAGCAGATGGACGATCAGATATAGTCAAGTGGAAGGACGGTTTGGATGGAAGATATCCATCATGGTGGGGCACACGTGGCACCGTCCAGATGGACGGTGCAAATGAAACACATACACTATGGTGGGTCCCACCAGATAGATGAATGGCGTGGGTATACAAATACATACACAGGGTGGGTCCCACGTAGGTGGGCCACCAACTCCTCTCTCCCTATATATAATAATATATTACATATTAATTATTATATTACATTTTTTTTTAATGGATCACCGTCCAGACCCATGTCTGGATGGACGGTGTGGATTTAACAACTTCAGCAACATTTGCTGCAAGGGATCCACGTCCTATCTTTCTACGGACGGTCTAAATTGAAGCAGGTGGGTCCACATGGTGTGGCCCACCATATCATTTAATATAATATATTATATAATATAATAATCTATCATATATATATTACATATATAAGTTGGTGTGTGTGAGGGTGTGAAAGTGCTAGCGTCCAGACCCTCTAGACACTGGATGGACGATTTTGATGCAACACATGCATCATGTGGTGGGGCCCACATTCACCAGCTTGGTGACGTCAGTACACACACCATGGTAGCCGCCCTTGCTAGGGATCGACACCAAGACCTCAAGTGCTGAAATGAGGTATCTCCACTCGGTCTGTCAATTAAGCTATGGATCTTGGTGAGCACTTCACGGTGGAGTCCCACTGTCCATGATGGATGGTGCGAATAAAACATAAATTAGTGGGGTCCACTTCAACAAAATGGATAGAGAGGGAGGGAGGAAGGGAGGGAGAGAGAGAGAGAGAGAGAGAGAGAGAGAGAGAGAAAGAGAGAGATCGTGATGGAGAGGAGGGACCTCGCCACTATGGGCCCTCCATTTCTTACATTGTATGCTTCAAACGGGTCCCACCACATGTGGTCCCAAAAATAAATTTAACGGTGGATCACCCACCTATTGCACTCCTCCTTTAGCTCCTTGGACTTGTATGCTCCTTGCCTTCAACTTTGATGGAGGTTGATGGGTATTAGAAGGTTAAGATGGGAGATGAGAAGGTGGGCCACACTTAGTTTTTGGGAGAGAGCTTGGTTGTTGGATATTTCTCATGAGATTTGGAAAGTTGCTAGAGAATGAGAGAGAGAGAGAGATAGAAATAATGGATGAAGGGATGGATGGAGTGGTGGTTGTAAGGAAAGGAGATGGATAGGTAAGGTTTGGTTTGAAATTTTGTAAAAGAGGGATGGGTAGGAGAGAGAGAGAGAGTTGACTTATGAAAAAAGGAGGGATGGATGCTTGTACTTGAAGTATGGGGTGTACTTGACTTGATTGATTGATTGAGTGATGGGACATGTTGTAGAGATTCCTTCAAAATTCGCAACGCGCGGCGTTTCTTCGGAATGAACGCGGGCCCACATCTTCTAACCTGGGTATCGGATCGGTGCGCGAGTCGCGGCGTTGGAACCGTGGCGACGGCACGGTCGCTAAGATACAAGTTTCGGGTCGAGCCGACTTTGATATGCAGGACTCGGCTTAGGATCATACGCAAACATCGGATATGAGTCGAGAGTTGCTGGAATTTGACCGGAAGGATCGCGGAAGCCTACGGAACGGTACGGACTAGGATACGGGTCTTACGAGCAAAGCCTGTAATTCATCGTCCAAAACCATCTTTATAGCGGAGAGCTGGTTCAATATATTGTTGACTTCATTCATGTGCTCAGCTACAGAACCACCATCTTTGAACTTGAGATTCACAAGTCGCCTTATCAGAAAAATCTTATTGCCGGCTGTCTTCCTCTCATACAGCCCTTGCAATTTCAATCATAGGCTAGCGGTTGAGGTTTCCGTAGACACATGGTGGAATACGGAATCGTCCAACCATTGTCTAATAAACCCACCGCCTTTCGGTCCAATTTTTTCCAATCATCATCTACATATCCTTTAACTTTGCTGATATGCCTTGAATTGGAGAATACAAGTCCTTGCAATAAAGCAAGTCCTCCATCTTAACCTTCCATATGGTCCAGTTAGAACCATTGAAACTGATCATCCTTGATGAGCCACTTTCCATAATTCGGAACCGATCTCACTCTGTTCAATGAACTTAGCTCTGATACCACTTTGTTGGGGGCCTTTGCACAAAACTTTATGATCTAGCCTCCTAAAAACACCAGAATTATGGGATAATAAAGCAATGAAATAAATCAAAGCACAAACCACACGACACAAGAGATTTTTTCATGGAAAACCCTCAAAGAGGTAAAAACCACGAGACCTCGTACAGATCAACAATCTACTATGAAGTAAAACGTTACAACCGATTACAAGCACACATCGCTTGGATCAAACCTTCTTTACTCACACAGGAGTGGATAAACAATAAAAGAATATAAAAAAATGGAGAGATCTCACCAATTATGAAGACGTAGAAGCGTTAAGATATCAAGTGCACAATAGATCACCTCTATGAGCATAACCTCCCTTCCACAAGCTTCCTCTCTCTCTCTCTCTCTCTCTCTCTCTCTCTCTCACACACACACACACACACACACACACCCTTTGATAGCCCTAAACCTTTTAACAAACTCATGTAAAGCTTTAGAAAACCCTCTTGCATTACCTAGAAAAGCCCTAGGAACCCCTATTTATAGTTTAGGCAACTCCCTTCCGCACCATGGCAAAAATCGCCTTAAATTTACGCAGTCCACACAAAATCTGGACATGAATCTGCGTAACCTCGACTGGTCGAGCAGGGTCCTCGACTGGTCAAGCGGCCCACTCGACTGGTCGAGCACCTCCCTTGACTGGTCGAGCACCTCGGAATCTCAAAACCAAAACTTCGCTGGACTTTGAGTCGAGCACTACTCGACTGGTCGAGTGGCCCACTCGAACGGTCGAGCAGTGCTCTCAACTGGTCGAGCAACGCAGTGATTCCACTGTTTGTGACATCCAAACCGCACCGCATCTCCTCTGACCTGAGGAGGAAAACCCCATCAAACCATGCATGTGTTTGATCCCTTCAACC
>JAJHSJ010000004.1:111738254-111795075 GCA_021015155.1 Magnolia officinalis
AAAATTTGACAAATCTAAAGCTCAAGTAGACCATACCACATAAAGTAGGGGGATAAGGACCATACCATATAAAGCACGAGGATGATGATGACCACCGTTGAAATCTTCCCATGGCCTTTTTTTTTTTTTTTTTTTTTTTTTTTTTTTTTGGCAATCCAACCTATTCAAAAGGTCACACAGACCTTGATTAAGGGAAAAAACAAATATTAATTTGATCCCAAACTTTCGTGCCCCCAAGACGATTTTAATGGTTGGCATTCAATCCACACTACCTTCTATGGTGTGGTCCACCTGAGCTTTGGATTATCCTTTTTTTTTCTCATGCCTAAAATAAACTCTTCAAATTGATGGGCGGTTTGGATATAACACATATATCATAGTGGGCTCGCATAACTTGGTGACAACGATACATCAAAGGGTTAGAGCGTCTACGCATATAACTCTCCTACGCTAAAGTTCGTAGGAGAGCATTACTCTATAACATATTATATACTATAGATAACAATGCAGGTGATTATAATTATAATATAATGATGGTATATGGTAAAATATATGAATATATACTCTTTTTTTTCTTTTGTATAATACGGTAACCATTATATCTATCAATATAATGATATTTATACTATCATATTGTACTAATATAATATAATGGTAGTTATTACATGTGCGGTTTTTTTTTCATAATAGGAGTGTGAGTTTCACATGCATCTTTCTTAAGCTTTTGTCCTTTAAATTGATAAAGTTTTCTTCTTTTTTTTTTAAAAAAAAAATGTCATTCATTTATTTACATAAAAATGGTCTATAGAACAAACCAAGGGATGGTCTGTTTCGTGAGACAGACGATGCCCACGAATTGATCGGCTTGATGGATGGACGAGATCCCATACATGCATAGGGCGTGCGTACGTGTATTGTGAATTGCCTCTTAAAAATCATCTTGACGCAAATAAATAGGAGAGAAATAAAAAATAGAAAATAGGAACTTGTATTGCGCGCACCATGTGGAGAGGAGGAAAAGAAGAGAAGAATAACTGTTTTTCCGAAATCACACCTAAATTTCTCGTATTCATCTGAGAAATACATTTTTCTTCTATCCCTCTCTTTCTTCAGCCCTAACCATTGTCATCTACTAGGGAGAGGAGGAGAATGGAGGGAAGGAGGCGAATTCTGATCTGATCCCAATTTGCCGAAATCCCTCCTGCATTTACATTTCTTTATCACTCCTAACGAAAATTCCTGATCAATACTTCAAGTTACTTCTTCTATTCAATTTCATATTTCTTTATCTTTCGATCGTCCTCAAATCACCTCACAAAAATCTTCATATATTATGATGATTTCTATTTTGACATGAATTTATTTTTTTCTTCAGGCATTTAAATTTCTTATATTCTATAAATTTTTATTTTTATTTGATTTTATTTATGTGTGCTTGTTTTGTTGCACCAAATATCATAAAACTTATGATTTAACCACTTTAATTTGGTGCAAAATATCATGATATTCGATATGAAAATTACCTTTAAAAATACACATGCATAGTTTCAAAGCACATTTGGTTGTATCATGAAATTACATGATTAATTACTTAAATTTGATGATATCTGGTACAATAAACACACTTGATTTCTTTCTTTTTCTTTTTTTCTTTTTTTCTTTTTTTAGTTATTTATTTACTTTTTTTTTCTTTTTAAATATTCTTCTTTTAAATTTTATGTATTTATTATTTGAATGGGAATTAAGAGAGTCTTGCTCATCAGTCAGGTTCAAGTACTGTACATTTGAGTCACATTTGAGTCCTACAATACAAACTATTGATCTGATGGTGATGGGTCCACCAACGGATGTGAAATGTCTCACATTTCTTTTCACATTTGATATCACAATATTTTGTAATCAAATATTTAATAAATTTTAATTGTGGATATTATACTTTAAAATTATATCGTAATGTTATTATAATATTATCATAATTTAATTAGATTTAACAGTTAATGGTATAATCAAATGATATAATTATATAGTATACGACTATTAATTATATTAATATTATAGTCATATATTATACCAATGTCATGGTATAACTGTATAACATATATTTGGTTATTTATTGTACTATTAGCATGATTATAATATGGTATATGATAGATATCATATAATAATATTAAATATAATATAATATTATGACATATTATATGATTGTAATATCAATTATAATATATGATTGTATGTAATAAGTTATGATAAGTATAACCCCTACCACAATAAATATTTATAATACTATAATAAGTAGTAGTTATAATGTAATATTAATGAGTATATATATTATAACCAATGCTTTCATATTCATGCGATATATACAGATAATTTAATATTCGAGTATTCAACCTATGCGATAATTATGAGTGAATTATAATAATTTTATTAAATTATCATGTAGTCATTGATATATTGGACCATTATTAGTAATAACTTGATGAATGTTATATAATAGGATTAGGTGCATCACCTTAATAATGTACTAAACTTATATTAATATAATAATATCGTTATATCATTATATGATATTATTATTATTATACAAAGTATGGTTACATAATTAGATATTATATATATATATATATATATATATATATATATATATATATATATATAATACTTATTATATATTATGATATGTATCATTGATATAATATTACCATATTATCCATATATTTCCATAGTACCATTATATAATTATTATTATTCTAATATAAATATATAGGCATATGGTAAATTAGCTTATATTTTTTATTATGTGTAATGATAAATGTATATTCTTACATATATAATAATTACCATATTATAGGATAATTATTAGTATAATAATTATCCTATTATTATATTGTGATTAGAATAGTCCATTATTCAATAATAATGTGTTATATGTATTTTTATTATAATGTAATCATTGTAGTTTTAATTATTATTATATTGATAGTGTGTGTGTGTGTGTAATATATATACCCAACTATAGTATTGACATGGTATTTAATTATATTATTATGATTATAATGATATAATATGATTATATGTATATGTCATTAATATGATAATAAAAAATATATTTATCATGATATATGTTATATGTACAATAATAAATATATATATTGTTACACATTAATAATTACCATATTATAGGGTAATTATTAGTATCTAATAATTATTCTATCATTATATTTCCATTATAATAGTATATTATTTAATAATATGTTATTATACATATCTTTATTATAATGTAGTACACGCAATCCTTTCTATCCGGACCCAAATTTTCTATCAAAGATTTTCGTGCTAAGGGAAGCCAAGTGGGGCCATCATGATGTTCATGAGAAATCTACCATGTCCATTCATTTTTCAAGCTCATTTTGAAGGGTGTGCGATAAAAAATATGGATTCAAAACTTAAATAAGGCCACACGTGATGATAAAGTGGTGAAAGAAATGTCTATCGTTAAAACATTTTTGAGCTTCACCTTGATGTTTATATGTCATTGAAACTGTTTATAAGGTCATTCCAACTGGGATGAATTGAAAACATAAAAAACTTAGCCTGGTACAAAACCTTTGTGGCCATATGAATGTTTCAACAAAGGTCATTCAATCCCTGTTGTTTTCTCCTGTGTAGTTCACTTGAGTTTTGGATCCACCCCATTTTTTTGACGTCTTAAAATGAGCTCACAAAATAGATACACAAAGTAGATTTATCATAAATATCATGGTGAGCCCCATTGAACTTTTCTATGCAGGGTAAGCCTTTTGTAGGAAATTCGGTGTAGATGGAAATGGATTGTGTGAACAAGGTAAGACCCCCAACCAGGACTATCAATAGACGGATAACTCTGTCTGGAGCTCTATAAAGCTGACGACAATGTAAGTATTTAATCCAATCCGTCCATCCATTTTGAAATACCATTTTAGGGTATAAGTCCAAGAAAGAGTTATATAGAGGGTTCGAGGACCACACCATAGGAAGCAATGGTGACAAAAACCCCCACCGTGAAACCTTCATAGGGCCTACCATGGTGTTTATTTGACATTCAACTTGTTCAAAAGGTCACATGGACCTATATGAAAAGATATATATATATATATATCTCAACATGATCCAAAATTTATGTGGCTTTTTTTTTTTTCCTTATTTTCGCATGTCCATCTTATATGGATTATGTGAAGTACGGCCAAATATAAAAATATCAAAATTTTGTTGAATCCTTCCAAAACAGTAAAATCTTTTGAAGCAGAGACCGTATATTGTGCGGATAAAAAATGGTGCTTTATCCATTCGTTTTCTACCACAAAGCCCTTGCTCATAATCTACGGTTGCGGACCAACGGCGGTAATCACTTGAGTTAGGAAATCATGGGATTCCCCGACCCCTAAGCGAATATACGGTTTCTAACTGACTGTAGATTTTAAGTTTCAGTTAGTTAGTGGTGATTCCGAATCAAATGCATTTTTACACCTAAGTCAATAACATACTTTGGCTACATTAACAAATCAATACCAAAGTCAATTAATTGGAGGCACTGCCATGCTTACGTGAGAGGGAGGTGTTCATGCACACAAATATCAATTTGATACAAAAAAAAAAAAAAAAAAAAAAAAATTGGCCAGCGAAAAACTTTTAATGGTCTATTACCATTGGTTATGTATTATGGTTACTCTATAACATATTATATACTATAGATAACAATGTATGTGATTATAATTACAATATAATGATGGTATATGACAACAATATATGAATATATATTAGTATTTGGTATAATATAGTAGCCAATATATTTATCAATATAATGATAATTATACCATCATATTGTACTCATATGATATAATGATAGTTATTATATAGTATTTAATGATATGCTTATATTAAATATGTGAGAGCATTTTTCTACCACAGGAGTGTGGGTTTTTCATGCATCTTTCTTTGACTTTTGTCATTTGGATTAATAAAGTTTTATTATCTTCTAAAAAAATTGTCATTCATTTATTCACGTATAAATTGCCCATTGAATAAACTAGAGAATGGTTTATTTCTTGAGGCAGACAATGCCCACAAACCGATTGGCATTATGGATGGGCAAGATCTCATACGAGCGTGGGGCATGTGTACATGTATCGCGAATTGCCTCTTAAAAATTATCTTGACACGGATAAATGGGTTTGAGAAATAAAGAATAAAAAATACAAGTTTGTATTGTGCGCCATGTGAAGAGGAGAAAGTGAAGAGAAGAAGAGTTACTTCCCTGAAATCGCACCGAAATTCTCGTATTAATATGAGAAATACACATTTCTTCTCTCCCTCTCCATCCCAATCCATTTTCATCTGCTAGGGAGAGGAGGAGAATGGAGGGAATAAAGCGAATTTTGATACAATCTGTCTGCCAAAGCTCCTCTTACATTTTTCATTTCTTATCACCTTTCTAATGAAAATTCATAATCGATACTTCAAGTTATTTCTTCTCTTTAATTTCCAGGCATTTGAATTTCTTATATTTTTTAAAAAAAAAATATTTTCATTTTATTTTATTTATATGTGTTTGTATTGTTACACCAAATATCATAAAATTTATAATTTAATTACTTTAACATGGTGCAAAATGTCATGATATTTGATACAGCCAAATGCACCCTTGGGTATATCTCTTTCTTCTAAGGCTTTGCCCTAGATAAAAACTATTATTTTATTTCGACGCATATTTGGTTGTATCGAGGAATTTCAGGATTAATCAATTGAATTTAATGATATCTGATACAATAAATACACTTAGTTGTTTTTCTTTCTTTCGTTCTTTTCTTTTACTTCTGAATTATTCTCTCTCTATTTTTAAAAAATATTTTCTTTCAAAATTTTGTATTTATTATCTGAAATGGAATTAAGAGATCCCGCTCATTAGCCAGGCTTTGGTAGTGTACATTTGAGTCCTGTAACACAAACTGTTGATCTGATGGATGTTCCAGCGGATGTGGAATGCCTCACATTTCTTTCCACATTTGAGGATCCTAACCCCTTTCAACCAAAAAAAAAAAAAAAAAAACTCTCTTAAAATTGTCCAAAAATCAAATGGCGGGGACCGTCCACAATGGGGCCATCAAATCACTGGTTTGAATTTGAATTGCTGATCCATGGCCCCCTTTGATGATGCGCAGGACCTTATAATGCCACTTCTTAGATCGGTTTCATCACATAGCATTTCTCTTACTTTCCAAGCAGATACAACTCACATTGATAATTTAAACTTAACAATGGAAAAAAAAAAAAAAAAAAGATGAAAAGGGGGAAATTTTTCTGACTATTTGGATCGTTTTGTATATAAAATTTTGTTTCTGTTGTTGAAGGATCGGTTAAAATTTCTTCTCAAAGCTTCAATTCAGAGAATTACATAATCTCATGATTGAATGGTTTTGTAGAAAATCATGACTGATATTAGATTGTAATTCGAACTATGGACTCTTTTTATTTTTCTTTCTGAATCTTTCTTTTTTTCTTTTTATTTTTCAGAGTATTTGTGAAGGTGAAATGTTGGCAAGCAACTCTGGGATCTTATCTGAGGAGCCTACTTTTCTTCTTTGCCTTCTTCTTCACCAAGGGCATGCGAATGTGACATTCTCTTCATGATTGTAGTAATTCTCAAATTTCGAACCTAAACTATCTGATCTCTTCTTCTCGATTTGTTCAAGATTGTTTATCTTACGTTCATGTCAGTAGATGTATTTATCGGAAGAAATTAGGGAATTCGTTTTGGGTATGAGGTCGTGAGAAGGTAGGAGTTGGGTATTTCTTCTCTTTCTTTTCAGTGCAAATGAGTGCTCTGATTTGGTTAATTTACTAGCACCCGCTTGCATTAAATGGTGTACGGTCTTGGAAATTTCAGAAAATTTTATCTTTGGTCTCCATCTATGTAATTCTTCTTCTAGATTTGTAGTAGTTGCTCGGTCGCTCTGCCCCCTCAATCATGGTTCTGAATGTCGGTATTGGTCAGCATATCAGTCTAGCGGAAAATTGATTTGATATGGCGTCGTGTATCGGTATCAGGGTCTTATTGGCCCATATCGGTCTGAATTTTTTTAAAGCAAAAAAATATAGAAAAATAGTGAAAAATGAGATATCTAAGAATTTATCATATTTAAAAATATTTTGACTATGTATTCAATGGTGTATCGAACCATTCTTTGATGATAATGTTGTCTGTCGATTGGACTTGTTTAAGGTCAACTAAATGGGCCCTAATTGAACACAAATCAAGCATGATTGAGTGAACAATGGCCCATTACATTGAAATTCAACAAAAAGAAAACGAAAATATAAAAAAGAAAGTGAATGTATACCCTTTTTCCGAATTTTTCCATAATGATTCACTTTGCTTTGATTTCTCGAATCCCATTCAAATCGGTTGTTTTGATCCCAAAATAGGTCTAGATCTAGCCTAAAATGAGCTTTTAAGCTTCTTCCATGGTTTAAATGAAAAAACGAAGAGGAGACAGGAGGGAAATTTTGAAAAAATAAATAAATCAAAAGTGGGATTTTATGGGCATATCAGCTGCGTCGGCCCTGTATCGGCCGATACATGCCAATACGAACCGATACGGGTCAGTTTTTTCGTATCGACCCGATACGACCCCACGATCGTCTCGTGCCAATACGGATACGATGCGGCCATATTGGCCGATATGATACCGATTTTCATATCCATGCCCTCCATGTGATGATTTAGACTGCACATATGAGGTGCCAATGCAGATGGGCTACATGGAAAAATGTCGCTCATTACAGATCTCACCATCCCTACAAAGTTGATGTAGAAATAATGGTAAAGAAAAAGCCGTTTCTGACTCGGATTTTTATGGATGGTGATGATCTTTGATGAGTGAGAGCTTTTTTTGCTTGTGTCATGTATATGGTGGGACCTTCTAGATGAATGGTCTGGATCATTATGTAGTGGGATAGAAGAGGGAGCAGCATGGGAAAACCTCCTTGACATTCCTCTTTTTGGTGTCCGAGTCCGGCATCCAGTGCGTAGCATGCTCAATTAGGCAAATGAACCAAGGATTAATCATCTCATGAATCAAACATTAACTTTGCAGGGTAGATTATGCACCTAATGCATGAAAAAAAAATAAATTAACAAACTGTTCCTTGTGTGTATTTGATGGCTTGCAAGAGCAGCTATGTGATATTATGGGCTTTAGAATCAGGTTTCCTAAGCTTCATTACATCCTAGGAAAAAAAAAAAAAAAAGAGTCAAAAGAAAAGAAAATATTAAAACAACAAGGATTAGACACAGAGAAATGTAGTTGCTGGTGCAATTTGTTGTTGAATAGGCGGGCTGGTTTTATATGCAGAATGGGATTCTCACATTATTACTGTTCTGGTTTCAGTTCATGGATGCTGTTGATTTTTGGTCATTGACAGACTTGAGCAGAATAGTTGAGTTCTTATGGGTGATCAAGTATTTCAGTATATTTCAAATCAGTGTGTGTTGATTTGATTAGTTTATTTTGAGCGATGATAAAATAGGATTTGAGAATTGAATAACCTAAATCTTTGTAAAGCCCATTTGTTAACCTTGCAGCTCCTTGCTTATCATGTTTGCCAACTATTTACTGGTGGATTGATGATACATTTTGCTAAGTTGATGTGCATTTCTACCTTATAACTTGTTTGCTCTAATGATGTGCTTTGATGGCATGTGACCATTGGAGGCACAAGTGAATTTGATAGGGAACATCCAGTTTAATCAAGAGTAAATGCTAAGCATTGATGATGTTTCCTAGTATCCATAACAAGTAAGCAACGTTCCAATTGCAGTTACATTTTTTCAAGTCTGGCTTGAAAGTAACATAATTGCAATCTGGGGCCCACACCCTTAGTTTGAAAGCTTTGAAGGAATATACTACATGGCTATTTCCATTTTGTTACTAATTGTTGCAACTCAATCTGTTGCACATCCAAACTCACCCAAAATTCAATCTGGTCTCTAATTTTCTTTCGGGTGGATTTCTTGAGACCGGCTTGAAAATAGTTGTTATGTATCTGTCAGTCTTAGAAACTCATTTTCTTATCAAACACAGGTTCCTTATTTCCCTTGAGTACTTATGGTTTATGCCCACCCTTTCCAGGAGATTGGCATATCGTATGTAGTCAACTTCCATTTTTATTGGGTTCTGTAAAATCAAGTCATCATAATGGGTGGCTGTGTTTCGGTGGCAAATAGAAAACCAAAGCCGCGGAGAAAGTACTTAATCAGATCCAGAAAGCACCATGGAAAGATTTCTGCTTCTGCGCCAGATGCTCCTAAGACACGGCTTAGTGACCCAGGGAATTGTTTAACGGACTTTGCTGTTAGTGAGTTTGTTCATTTGGATATTGAGAAGGCTGCAACAAACCGTAGACATTCTGAGGTATCCAATGTGACATTCCATCTCACCCAACTGCAGTGGCACCACAGTCAAATTGACACAAACGGTATTTTGGTTCCCTTCTTTTAGCTGATCTAACTTTACAATTCTGAAGTCTTAATCTGGTTGTTACAAGTGCTTTCTCAAGGAACTTTTTACTTTCAATCATTTTCTTTGATTGTCAAATTGTGATGATATATTTAGGTATGCTGTATAAGCTCTTTCTTGCATGATTTATGCAATATGCCATGTTATCGTGGCCGCCTAAGTGAAATATATCTCTTGGTCAGGATTTCTAGAGCCCATTCATCTGTGAAGATGCATCACAAAAAATTATTATGACTTGAATTTCCTTTTCAAGTGGTGGATTTGCAAGGTTTTGAATAACAGGGTTGTTGGGCACATTGGCTAGGCCCAAAAATGATATGATATAGAATGTATTGTGTGAGATAGGCCCACGTTGGCAGGATTTTTTCTTTTTGGCACCAAACAATTTTGAAAATATTGGAAAAATAATAGAAAATGTAAAACATCAGAATCTATCTTTTTTCCTTTTTTGGTTTTAAACTAGTGTTTTAAATAGCGTATAGCGTGGCGTTTGGCCCTCTATAGCGTGTAGCATAAGCTAGCATAAGCTACATAATCCTTAAATAATAGAAAATATGATAAAATTTACAAAATGCATAATTTCTATGAATTCTTGACTACAAATCCAGATCATCAACCACTTATTTCCATGTAAACTCTCTCTCTCTCTCTCTCTCTCTCTCTCTCTCTCTCTCTCTCTCTCTCTCTCTCTCTCTCTCTCTCTCTCTCTCTCTCTCTCTCTCTCTCTCTCTCTCTCTCTCTCTCTCTCTCTCTCTCTCTCTGCCTTTAGACATCTCTAAGCGTGACTTCTTTTTTTATTTATTGAAACACCACAAATTCATGATATAGGCGACAATTTGGATGGTCCAAATTGATCTAAGTGCTCTATCTACGATATGGACCACAATTTGGATGGTCCAGATTAGTTTAATGTAGTTCCATATGTCATAGGTATAAGTCATCACCATTTTAAATAGGTGTTAAACTAAAATAGAAAAAACACTTAAAAAATGAGATTTTAGGTAGCTTACGCTA
This sequence comes from Magnolia officinalis, assembly GCA_021015155.1. Taxonomy (NCBI): domain Eukaryota; kingdom Viridiplantae; phylum Streptophyta; class Magnoliopsida; order Magnoliales; family Magnoliaceae; genus Magnolia; species Magnolia officinalis. Next base: position 111,748,823 of record JAJHSJ010000004.1, read on the forward strand.
TCCACACTACACACTACGCTACATGCACTGTAGCTTATGCTACATACACTGTAGCTTACGCTACCAGGGAATTACATTACGTAGCGTTTATGCTACACGCTATGCTACAACGCTATTGAAAACACTATTTTAAATATGTATATGAGGTGTATTAGACCATTTTTTGATAAGAATGATGTTTGTCAGCTTGACCTGCTCAAAGTCAATCAGATATGAATCAAGAATAATTTAGTACATTGGGGATATGAGAATATAACAAAAAGTAGATGAAAAATGAAAAAAAAAAAGCGATGGTTTACCCCTTCTGAGATTTACCAAAATGGTCTATTATGCTTCAATACATTGAATCCCACTCCAATCTTGTGTTTAGATCCTCAAAGTAGGCCAAGAACTAGTCCAAAATTAGTTTCTAAAGGCACATCCCTTTGGGCCTTCCCCTTGCCCTTTTAAAGCTTTCAACTTGTTAGAACTCACTCCTAACCAGAGCAGTCCTTGGTCTCTATTGCACATGACCAATTATTTAAGTGTACTTTCCTTCATCTTGTTACCTATTGGTGATACCCCTAAGTTCCCTCCAATTCATTCATTTCTATTTATATCATTCCTTGTCTTGCCACTCATCCATCTCAACATCCTCATTTCAGCGCCACACATCCTATGGACGTGTTGTTCCTTAGTTGCCCAACTTTTTGTCCCATAAAGCATGCTTGGTCTTATAACCATCCTATAGAATTTCTCTTTCAGTTTGAGTGGTACACGATGATCATATAAAACTCCAAGGGCACATCTCCATTTTTTAATGTTAGAATTCTATGGGCAAACATCCTTCTCAATCTCTCCACTCTCATGAATTATTGACCCAAGATATTGAAAGTGGAAGTAGAGGCTCGATTCTAAAATATTTTATGCTTGCAGTAATATGCCAAGAGGAATCGTGGTTTGACTCTGTCAGTATTCAGGAGTCTGACTCAGATGATGACTTCATCAGCGTTCATGGGGGTAAAGTTCATAATTCTGTCTGCATTTCGTTTAATGATATAATGCTAAGAGGATTATACATTTGACTGATAACTGATTTTTTCCTTTGTCCCTAGACTGCTTCCCTTCTGTAAGCAATGCAATTGGGAATATCTCAAGTGCACAGAAGCTACAGTATGAAAGTGCGTCATGCTTTATGGATGCCATGTGTAAGTATGAGGAACTTTATGACAGCACCCCAATAAAATTTTCTGTTGAACATTATTTGAAAATTGATGGAAGCAAGACTGAGAAGTTTTTGGGGAAAGATGAATACAAAGAGGCTGACATATTTTCAGTTTTAACTTCGCAAGGTTATGAGCTATCTTGTTTAGGGAAGGTTGAGGGCACTGAAGCTTGTAACAAAAGGCAAAGAGTGTTAGAAGATTCGTATGGAAGCTTTAATGCTCGAAAAGTGGAGAAACACGACACCGAAGACAGAAGTCATGAAAACACTTTGAAGCAGATGACAGCATCTCGCTTACCTCATTTGCTTCCTACTGTCAGTTTTAATGACAAAAATCAACCACCAACAAGTTCCAGTCTGGCATCTCAATGGAAAAAGTCAGCAGTTATCAGGCTTTCTTTCAAGAGAAAGCCTTATGAGGGGGATGAGACTGCTACTGAATTTTGTGAGTATATAAAGTTTCAGTGATTTTTGTATGCTATTGTTGTTACTTCCAGTATCCTTGCATATCTTTGGCAGGAGTTAATATGTGAAAAGAGTAACTTCTTTGGTTTCTTTAATGGTTGATTGAACAAAGATTTCTAGGTGCTATCTCATTATTGTTCTTCAATATGGATTCCATTGTGAAAACCTAGGGATCTAATCCTTAAATCCCACATTTTTTAAAAAAATATTTTGAACTCCGTCTCCTTGTTGCTTCATACATTTGTGCTTGTACTTTATTGGAAAAAGTGGAAAACAACAAAGGGAAGTGCAGGCATAGAAAACATATGAGTGTAAATGTCAATTCCGTAAATTTATTTCATCAATGTGATTTGTGATTGATTAGATGTTCTATATGTTTTAGGGTTTCTGAGCGTTGCTCTGGATTTTAGTTGCATCATGCATGAACCTTCCACCTCTGAGACACCCCCACTTCAATCTCCTGCTCCTGCTGCTGCTCCTGGTTCTTCCATATTGTACTTCCTAACATTTTGGAACAATGGGGTTCCTGCCTTCCCTGCCATTGCACACAAGTTGCATCGATTGATCACTGCTATTCTCCTTAATTCTTATGCCAACCCCACCTTTTTAAAGAGGGAGGTAGACTTGGTCCCAACTGACAAGATGGAATATGGTCTCTTTAGTCCCTGACCAAAGGGAAGTGCTTCTTTGGTAGAGAGAACCAGGCAAGGGATTTGAACGAGGGGAGGGGAGAGTCTTCGATAGGGGAAAAAAAGCTGGATCAGAAAAGTATATTGGAATCTTAGAAGCAAAGTCTTCCTTTCCCTCATGCTCCGTGCAACTACTCTCTGGATCCATCTTTTACTCATGTCATGACCTCAGCAAAATTGTATCTTTATTTGATGTATTCACACTCCTTTATATGTTCGTGCGGATGCTTTTGCGATACTATTTGTTGAGTTTCTGAACGCTGTCACTACCCTCTTGCTCATGCTCCACTCATCCTTATTGCATCATTCGAGTGAGGGTACCCTTCAAACCTGTGAATTTCATCTTCAAACCACTCAAACTTGTGCTTGATGAGGCTTCTAAAAAAGAAAAAAGAAGAAGTTATGCTTCATCTCATTTGTGTTAGCTTACATTGCAATCGTGTAGCCCTGCTTAAGCTTAACAACACCTGCAAAAGCACTTGTCTTCTTGATATTTATTTTTTCTACAAGTTCAATACCATTTTTTCAGACTGAATATCTAGTCTCACAATTCATTTGGTTGTTGTTACATTATGTCGGAATACTTCGTATAATGACCTAACCTATGAGTATGAAACTGTTTCGTTTCTGCTTCTCTGTGATGCAGCCAACAATCTTTTTCAAGCTGATTTTATGTCCATTGTACTATACATCAGAATCCTTCTACATTAGAATCTCAAACTTATGTGAAGTTTTTAATTGGCACCATGATGGCTTTAGAATCATTTATGATTTGATATGTATTATTCCTTCATATGTTTTATATTGGTAATAATTTTTTTGGTACTTTACATAAACACCGTATCCACACAGGTGCCTCAAAGAAATTCTTATTTCGTCCCAGAGCAGGACTTCTGGTTCCATGTTCAATAGGGGAGAAGCCGACTGCAGGATGCTGGTCTGTTCTTGAACCTTCAAGTTTTAAGCTTCGTGGCGACCACTATTTCAGGCATGTTTATTGACTTGCTCAATGAGTCATGTCATTTCCACTTTACCATATGCTATATACCATAGTGACAAATCTCATTTTTAGCAATTTCTCGGCTTCGAAAATTCTTTGGAGATTTTCAAATTTCGAGGTTTTCTCGGGATATTATCGGGAAAATCTCACCAAAAATAAAATATTTAAAAATATTTATTGCATATTATTAAATAAATATATATTTATATAACGAAATTCTTAATGTACTATTTTTTGAGTTAATATCGCAATAAAACGTGATATTTGAAACTCTGCTGAGATCTTGAAAATCTTGCGATAATATCATTTAGTGAATTTCTCACAATATGGTTGTGAGATATTCAATATCTCAGTGATATTTGTCACACTGGTAGACAGAACATTACATATAGTTCTATTTGAGCTTGGCGTTGTCTATTCATAAGAACAGAATCTCAAACATCTATCCTGCAGAGATAAGCAAAAACATCCAGCTCCAAATTACGCTCCTTATGTGCCAATTGGTGTTGATTTATTTGTGTGCCCACGAAAGGTCCATCACATTGCTCAGCACATCGAGCTTCCATCTATCAAAGCACATGAGAAAGCACCCTCGATCCTGATTGTTAATATTCAGGTATATTTTAATCCTATTTTGAGGAGTTAATGGAGGAATTACTCGTTCTGTTCTGTTCTTTTCTTACATCATGTTGTCACTTTGTTCCAGCTGCCCACTTATCCTGCTGCAATGTTCCTTGGTGATAGCGATGGGGAAGGCTTGAGCCTTGTATTATACTTCAAAATTTCTGAAAGTTATGATAAAGAGATATCTCCTCATTTTCAGGATAGCATTAAGGTTATTTTCATATCCTTCTTTCTCTGGAAATTTTTTGCTAGTAGCCAGTCTCCTGAGATTAGAAATGCACTGTTTATATGTTGTGAATATCGGCGTTTGGGTTACCTTCAACCTTTCAGATTGCAGTAACCAAAATGCTTGAAAAAAACCTCATTGAAACCACATTAATTCCAAGAATGATATGGTGTATCACAAGGCATTGTAATGCATATACATATGGTTGTGTAACTTTCTATGATAAACACAGGACATAGGCATTTAAGGTGGATCCATTTACTAAATTATGTTCTTTTTGGCAGTAAAACTTTGGCAAAATTATATGTTTCTATTCTGAGTATCTCATGGAAATTTGGGTTCTATGTAAATAAAATGTAATTTTTGTTGGATGGTATTGGTGTTGGGCAGGCTCCTACCAGCCATAGAAAAGAGAACTTTATGAGCATAGAGCACAAGCCTATACTTGTTATACTACTATCAAAATCTACAAAATTTTCCAGATTGCTACCAAAATTATCTGGGAAAACCACCACAAATTCTTTTAAGTTCCAATACTATCTGATCTGCTGACAAATTGACCCCATGCTCTGGGAACCCAAGCACTAGACATCCCTTCTAATGATGTGTTTTGGTGTTTTTTTTCCTTTAGGAACCTTCTACCAAAATCAATAAAATTTTCCAGATTGCTAGCAAACTTAGCCGTGAAAACCACCATCAAATTCTTGTAAGATCCGATACTGTCTATCTGATCCACTTCCAAATTGGCCTCATGCTCTGGGTACCCAACAAGGGTCTTTTGGTGCCTTTTCTTTAGAAATGTTGGAGCCAGTTGCTATTTTGGTTGTGAACTTGTGATTGAAGCATTCGATTTTGAGTTGCAAGGACCTTTATTTATTTATTTATTACAGAAGCTTACAGGTAGATTTTATCTGGTCCTGTCAGTTTCTAACCGTTTTTTGAGTTTTAGGTTGCAATTTGGATGTTCTGGCTGCTAATGCTCATTTATTGCCTATTATAGAACATTTGTTGGTTGTATTGTTCATTTGATGTTTCTTTTATCACAAACTGTCGATCTAAGCCTGAATGAAATTGCTAGAGCATGGTCCTTCCTTTGGTAGCAACTTTATGTAGAGATCCATGACAGAAAAGAGATGATTCTATGCTAGAAGTAAAAATGAATTGAAAGTAAAGTTAATCCATAAGTTGCAAGAGTAACTAGATCAACTTGTGCTTGCATTTTGTATTGCACTGAGAAGGGCAGGATCGTGAATGTACAGGTGGCAGCATTGCCTATTCAAGTGTAAAGGTTCTGGTTTGGAGAAATATATGGAAGACCTTGGATTTTTTTACAGAGTGATTCTAACTCAGGGAAATCTGTGGAGCACACTTGTTTCATGAAACTTGACTAAGGTTTCCTGACTATGAGAAATCAGAGGATTTTGAACCATAAATTTATCATCCCAAGGACAAGCAAGTGTTGATAGAATGGAGCTTTATCGAACTAATATATGATGAAACAATGATAATATGAGCACGAGGAACTTTGAGAGAATGTTGAGCATCATATTTATGATTAAGATGGTGAATGCTAGTAATTAATGGCATTAAGGAAGACAAAGGTGTCACACCCTGTATTCGACACCTGAATTCTCTCGACTCAAATCCTGCACCCGAGGACGCGACTCAATAGATTCACGACCTAAATTCCAAACACATACCACTACATAGTATCCATAAATGTGATATTATTTTTTTAAACTAAAGACATGAACATTAACATAAAGAAATAAACGTCCACTTCTTAAAATACTAAATCATCAGCATCATTAACTAAAGTTATATATAAACTTCCTATTCCTTATATAAATCATCAGCATCATTGACAAATTTTGGAATTTTAGAAATTAAATCAGTAAATCTGAATTTTCTGGAATTAAATTATTAAATCTTGGAAAAAAAAAAAAGAAGAAGAAAAAAAAGAAATAGCCAAACAACATAGCATAATCCAAAACTAAAGATTTTATAAGAGACTGATGATAAAAGAAAAGCAAATAGAAAAACAATTGCATCTATGAGGTAAACTCACCAAGATCCCTTCTTTCGTTCTCTCTCTGTTCACGTTTCTTCTCTCTTTTTGTTTCTCTCTCTCTCCACGTTTCTTCTCTCCTCTCTCTTTTTTTTTTTTGTTTTGCAAAGGGTTATGGAAACCCTAGGATGGCCCCTCCCCCCCCCCCCCCCCCTATATGTGTGCATGCATGGGTGTGCGTGTGGTGTGCACATGTGTGTGTGTGTGCATGCAACGCATGTGTGAAGTGCATGTGTGTTGAGAGGTGTGAGCATGTATGACGTGTGTGGCATGTCTGGTGCGCGCTTGTGTGATGTGTACGTGTGTGGTATCTATAAAATATATATGTGTATATATAACATTATAATTAATTATATACCATGGTTGTGTTAAGATTTTGCACAAATTAATGATAGAACATAGCCAATCCATGAACACTTTGCATGTCACTAACAATTCTTAGTGTGGGCCAGTCATAAAGTTGCACTTTCTGAGATTTATGTACAATTTCTCCATTTTCAATACCTTTAGAACTTCTCACAGATGTTGAACATACCTTTCTAACGAAGGGCCATAGCAATTGATTCATTAGCTACATGAAGTTACTAGGAACATAAGATGACTCGATGGCATTACCAACCACTTGTGCAATGATGCAGACATCAGCGGTGCACCCTTTAGAGTGTACCAGAGGAGGAGGCGTCGCCAACATAGTACCGAATCGGAGGAGTTGATGTGTATGGACGTCGGGTCCATCGGACCCATTTTCTGACACGCTACACCTATGCGATAGGGTGTGAAATCAGTGGTCTTCTTTTTCAGTACAATGAAGTGTAGGTTATATCTTTTGCCAGAAGATAAGGTTGTTAAAATATAAAATAAATGTGTGGAAAAATGAGGTTTTGGGTGATCGAGAAGCGGAATTGTTGAATCTTTTGCATGAAATTCAAATCCTTGATATTAAAGAAGAGAAAGGTTAGCTATCAGACGATGAAAGAGCTTGGAGGGAAATCCATAGTGCCAAGTACAATGCTAGATTGGAAGAGGAAGCAATAAAATGGAGGCAACGAAGACGTGCTTTTTGGTTGAAAGAAGGCAACAAGAACACAATTTTTTCATGCCATGGCAAGTGCTTGTTCTAGAGTAAATAAATTAAATCTGTGGTAGTGGAGGGGAAACGAATTGAAGGTAAAAATAAAGTATGCATGGCAATAGTTAATTTTTATAAGAAGCTTCTGGCAAAGGGAAAATTAGAAGAGACTAAAGTTAGACAATTTGCCATTTGACATGATTTCAAGAGAGGAGACAAAATTGTTTGAAAACGTTTTTAAGAAGAGGAAATAAAGAATGCAATTTCTGAGTTGAACAATGACAAAGCACATCGGTTGGATGGTTTTTTTATATCATTTATCAAAAAAATTGGTAGCTCGTAAAAGGTGATGTGATCAGCTATATTAATGAAATCTTCGAAAAAGGTTGTATAGCTCAGGAGTTAGGTGCAGTGTTTATTACTCTAATCCCAAATAATAAAAAAAAAGGCGGAAAATTTAAAGGATTATAGACCCATTAGTCTCTCAGGGGGTCTGTATAAGATTTTGATAAAGTTGTAGGTTTCAAGATATAGAGCAGTAATTGGAAAGGTCATATTTATATCTCAAGGGGCGTTTGTGGCAGCACGTTAGATTGTGGATAGTGCGTTGGTGGTGATGAATGTATCGACTAATGCAACACGAGAGGCTCGAAAGATGTGGTGTGCAAGCTAGATGTTGAAAAAGCCTATGATCATGTGCACTAAGAGTTTCTCGATGACATGCTAGGACGTTTTGGGTGTAGTGACAAATGGCAGGCTTGAATCCAGGTGTGTGTTGAGTTGGCTAAATTCTCAGTAATGGTTAATGGGTTTCTGAATGGCTTTCTCTCATATTCTAAAGGATTGCAACAAGGTGATCCTCTATCTCCTTATTTGTTTGTGGTAGTAATGGGGGCGTTTAGTAGAATGATCGATAGAGGTGTATCGGCAGGCCTTCTAAGAGAATTTAGAGTGGATAACTCGGATTTTCATATCACTCATTTATAGGATGCTGATTATACTCTTCTATTGTGTGAGGCAGATGAAGTAATGGTGGATAATCTTCAATTATTATAATTTGGTTTGAAGTGGTATCGGATTTAAAAGTCAATATTAGTAAAAGTGAGTTATTGGGGGTCGGTATTTCTAGAGAAGAGGTGCCTTCATTTGCTAGCTTTTTTGGTGTAGGGAAGGATCCTCTCCATCTACATATCTTGGTCTCCCTTTATGTTTAGTAAAACCCACAAAACATTTATGGGATAAGGCTGTGGAGAGATTCGAAAGAAAGCCATCTTAATGGAGGACTAGGCATCTATCATTGGGACGTTAAACTTCAAGGCGGTGGTATTGAATCATCTGATTTATTTCATATCGACCTTCAAATGTCTGAAATCAATGTTGGTCAAATTGGGGGGGGGGGGGGGGAGGAGGGATTTTTGTGGCAAGGAGCGGAAGAAAAACATTGTTTTCATCTTATGAAGTGGGAGGATGTGTGTAAGCCATGGGATGAAGGGGGAGTTGGGTTGAGAAGTTTGGAGGTCATGAATGTAGTTTTGTTGGGAAAGTGGGTTTGGAGGTTTGGGGTACAAGAGGATAGTTTGGGGGGGGGGGGGGGGGGGGGGGGCTCAATAAAATGCAAAGTATGGGAAGGAGTAGGTTTCTCCTTGCGGAATGGGTTGAGTATAATGTTTTGGGAGGCCATATGGGTGGGGGATTGGAAATTGAGTGTGGTCTTTTCTAGGCTAGCAAGGTTATCGGTTGAGGTAAATGTATTGGAGGTGAGTTGGTTTAACTTGCAAGGAGAGGTAGTAATTTGGACCCCGTCGTGTGGAAGGAATCTAAATGATGATGAGTTCGAGGAGTTTCTCAATTTGGTAAAGTTGCTTGCCAAAGTCTGAGCGGTGATAAATGAGTCAGATTCGTTGATGTAGTTGAAAAAGAAATCCGGAAAGTTCTCCGTAAGATCCCTCTTCAAGACGCTCAGTGCGAAGGGGATAATGGTGAGATTAGCCAGTCTACTTATGTATGGCAGTATGGTGCTCTCCAAAGGTTGCTACTTTTGTTTGGCTTGTGGGATGCAACAAGGTGCTAACAGTTGGCAATCTCCACAAGAGAAAGATGATTCTTCCGAATGTTTGTTTAATGTGTTATCAGGATAAGGAAACGATAGATCATTTATTTTTTCATTGTTCATTCACAAGAAGCTTGTGGGTAAGTTTTTTCGAGTTCGAAATAATATGGGAATGGCCATCTTCCATCGCTCTTTTTTTCTTCTTTTTTATTATTATTATTTTTTATGTGGCATGGTGATGACTTTGGAAAGAGTGGAAAAAAAGTTTGGCATTTATGCTTGCTAGTGGGAATCTAGTTTTTATGGCTGGAAAGAAACAATCGAATCGAAGCTTCAGGAATTGAACGGGGTGAGCTACGGAGGTGTTCAATAGGATTAAGATGAATGTCATGGAATGGGCAATTACATCCAAGGCTGTTGTGCAATTTCCTGATAATTGGCTTGAGTTGTAATTTTCTTCTTTTGGTTTGTATATATTTGTAAATTTGGCTTTGGCCACTATTAATAAGATGTTTCAATGTTAATAAAAAAAGCCATTTGTTTCAAGGTTTTTTCATTGCATCAGAGTTGGTCCTCTTATTGGCTAGCCACTCTATTCCCTTCGTCCTCAAGCATTTGATCACATGTCCTACTAATCTCATCCCCATGGTTCGTTTTCTTCCTCTTTCCTTCATCTCCTCTAAATCTATTGTACCATTAGGCTCTTCTTTGCCAATCTCATTATCTGCCTTCATAGTCTTTATCTCGCGAAAGAAATCTATTCTCTCATTAATTCTAATAATATCCAACCCCAACACCATATTCTTCTCTGCTTGCCAAAAAAAAAAACTTTTGCTTCTTTTTCTCAAATCAATCCCTCCTTACGTCTCCATCTTCAAAACAGTTTTTTTTTTTTTCCTGAAGCCATAATACTTTTTAAAAGAGTTATGAAAAAGATCATTCCATCCTTAGAAAAGAATGAAAATCATCATAATCATAATCATCATCACCCTCTCTCTCTCTCTCTCTCTCTCTCTCTCTCTCTCTCTCTCTCTCTCTCTCTCTCTCTCTCTCTCTCTCTCTCTCTCTCTTTCCTCCCTTCTCTCTTTATCCAAGCCGAAAACTAAGTCCAACCCGGTCCCCTCCTCTATTCAAAATGATCTATTGCATTTTTTCAAACCTCTTCCACCTGTGATTTTCATCTTATATTATATTTCAGCCCTCTACTCTCTTAGTCCTTCAAATAGTACCAAGCTAGTTTCCATTAAAGTAACATACCACGATTATTGCTTGTGGAAAAATCAGTTTCTTCCTCTCCTTCGCCTATAGGGAGTTGAGGAATTTATTTATCGTTCTTTTCTACCTCATTGTCTTTTTTTACCCGACTCCTTTCCAAACCCAAAATTTTGAAAGGGGGGATTTTGTGGGTAAATTCATATTGTCCTATATCAATGCCAATCTTTCTTAGGAAGTACTTACACAAGTTGTTGGTCTAGCCAATTCGTATTTTGTTCGGCTTCATCTTGAGATTGCTTGTACTCACTAGCCTTAAGCTTCTCCGTCTTTTAATACTTTGCACCTTCAGTGTATTTTGATCAACTTACTAGTATTGACTATCTCGTCTCTAATGGAGACAAATTACGTTGGGCATGCAATGGCTTTGTGATGCAAGATAATTAACCACTTACTCTAAAAGCTTGAACTGATAGAGCATGGCGAATCAATCCCTTTATCTCATAGCCCAGGCCCCACTTCTCATGGGTTAGGACCTCGGCTGAACCCCCCTCGTGGGCCCCAAATCACATGGGTACCGCCTCACACGAGCCACCCGCCTCACATGGGCCGCCCACCTCGAGTGTGCCCCTGCATCCCACAGGCAACCCCACTCGAGCCCGGTGTGAAAATGCCCCCGCATTACTTTGGACCTAAATATGAGTAATTTATCAACTCTCTTCTCGTGTCCATTGTTACCTACCTTCAGCAAGTCAACAAGAAGCTCAGCTTCAAAAGTGCTCTACGTTGAAGTGCAGTCAGCCTCAAGCTCTTATAGCTTAGTGTGGTCATGGTGGTGGTTTCTTTGATGATTGTAGTGACCTAGATCTTGTTGAACAGTAGGATGGCCGAGGAATATTAGTGCGCAACAGAGTGGCCAAGGTGATTTTTTTTCACGGTCTTGACATATTCCAAATTCAGTCAAAAGATCTGAGATATTGTACAATGAAGCTTCACTAGTTACTGGAAACAAGAAGAAATTGTCAGAGAACACAAGATAGCTATCAGACCATGAGGACTGCAAACATGTGTTTATAAAGCCCTCTTCCACTTCTTACTATATGAGGGCTCCCAAAAGCTTACATTTCCAAAACTAACAAGTTGATTTGTCTCTTACATGTAAAAGGGATCAGCTTTTTTGCTTATTTATTTGTTAAATAGGACAAATTACTTCACTTATTAATTGCTAATCAAAGAGGAACTGTCTGATGTTTGCTTAAAAAGAATGGCTAAATGTCTTCTTTCATTGCATTTTTGTCCAAGAATCGAAAGATCATTGCCTTCCAAGCTTCATGTTATTTTTGATGTGTATAATCTTTCTATTAAATGCTACAAAGTACAGATTTGGCAATAATTCGGCTAGGCAATTTACTGTGGTTAGGGTAGAAATCAGGGAATTTTACCCAATAAGTAGAAAGAAAATATATATTTGTTGAGTTTTTTTATTTTTTTTTCTTACTGGTGATTAATTCAAAGGTTAAATGGAAATAACTTGCAATGTAGTTGGGAAATTTCTTTTCTTTTTTTATTCTTTTTTCTTTTTCTGAAAAACACAAATGGTTCACAAATTATTGTTTCAAGAAATCGGAAAATTTGAACAGAGACTCAGTTAGCCAAATCTTTCTTTCTGCTACAGAAATTGGTTGAAGATGAAACCGAGAGGATTAAAGGATTTGCAATGGACTCAACCATTCCTTTTAGAGAAAGATTGAAGATAATGGCTGGCTTGGTTAATCCGGAGGATCTCCAATTGAACTCTGCTGAAAGGAAACTCATGCATGCCTACAACGAAAAGCCAGTGCTCTCACGCCCCCAACATAATTTTTATAGGGTAAGCAATCACATGCTTAAGTACCTTTTACAAATTCCAAGATTATTATAGCTGTAGCAAGATTGTTTGATTAATGTGGCGCATGATATATTTGCAGCACAATATCCAACAAATGGATGCTTTACTCCTAAAGTCCCTGGATGTATAAGTAGAGTGTTAAGAAGTTGTATTGTAGACTTATGACAACGAATTGTTTTAACATCTACATATCTATAAACTGAAAATTTGTTTTATTCAATTCATGTACGCACATATTACATTTTCTACAAATGTATCCCTTAAAAGCACGAATCACCAATCCATCCCCTCATGTACTTTCTACATCAATAAATGGACCATTTGTTACGGAGACACAAGACAAACTTTTCCCAACTAAAAAGCATTTTTTCTGCAAGAGTCAATTCATCTCGAGGCTTTCAAATGCATCCAAGCAATTGGTATCCGATTGAAACATTGAAACCATAGATTCGCTCTTCATTACGAAAGCTGGCCGTCAGCTTATAAAAGAACGATATAACAAAGATGTTGAATACACCTCATGTAGTTTCTACCGACGAAATAATAACAAAAATAAAATGAGAAAACATTTAATTTCTCCAATAGTGTATAAGCCTTGGCAGTAACTACTAAAACTCTGCAAGCTGGACTAATCTTTTAGATGTAATGATTAAACGATCGGGGATTCAACAAAATTCTGACAATGAAATGGTAACCTTAAGGGTGAAATTTTATGTCCTGAGATAACTAAAAGACGCATTGAAACAACTAGAACCAAATTACGTACTTTTAGGTATTTTTTTTCTTGTAAGAAACTTGGAGCAAAGCAATCAAATGCATAGGGTTGAAGCGCTCGAGCATGGTATTACATAACGGCCATCACCGTTACGATAATGGCTGTTACAGTCTCTCTCTTCTTTTTTTTTCTTTTCTTTTCTTTTTTGAAAAAAAAAAAAAAAAAAAAAAAAAAAAAAAAAAAAAGAAGAAAAGAAGTGGTGGCCAAGAATCATAATTCTAAAATCGAATCAAGTGAACTAGCAAACCAGGCATACTGTTTTCAGACTGCCTCTTCCACCATCCTTGATCCTTGCTTCCTAATGTAAATTCAAGGGCGGTGCATTGCTTTGAAACAAACAAACACATGTCATGTCTATTCCACATGATGTCTGGACTATGTTCTAACTTGGTCTTGATCAATTGCATACTTTCTAGTTACACTTGGTAAAATCCTTCTATAGTTGTGGCAATTAGGATCTCAGGACTCACTCAAGGCAACACAATTCTTTTATACTCCACCGAGTAAAAAATGATGCAGATTTGGTGGCAGTGAAAAGTTACAAATCGTGCGAGCTTTCCCACATTGGACCAAAATAGGAAGAGTCATGCCTGGGTCCACCAGGTCAACTCAAGCCTGGAGAAATTATGTGTTTATCTATTACTTTTAAGTTTTTTAATAGCTCAGTCAGCATCCGAATCATCATCAAAGCCTTATTGCAAGAAATTGGGGTCAGCTACACGAATCCTGTAACACCATTCCACTCTATAACCAACTAGATCCTCAGTTAAACCATAGGTCCTAAAGTTTTTTCTTTCTACCTTCCCCGCATCCTTTTGGCCATTCTCCTTACTCCTTTAACTTGGGATTAGTTACTTGTGGACAGGGGGCTTATTTTTCTTCTTACATGTTTCAATCTCTACAGCTGGGAGAATTAGATCTCTTGATGCGATGATGGTTGTAGACTGGAGCTGGTTGTATTGGATCTTGCATGCACCTTGTATCCTTCCATGGAAGTATCCTCTCAACTCCAATTGCTGCTTTGTCTCATATATATGTTGTTTTCATGCAGGGTCCGAATTACTTCGAGATTGATCTTGACATACATCGCTTCAGCTACATATCAAGAAAGGGACTTGACTCTTTCCGAGAGCGTTTGAAAAATGGGATAATAGATTTGGGTCTAACCATCCAGGTACACCACTATCATCTAATCATGTTAAAAGAAATACAACTCGGCTTGGAATTTTGAGTTTGACTTTGTCAATGACAAACTCCCAAATTGTTGTTGTGGCGGAGCCAAACTGAATTGATCAGTGATATTTTAAAATAATTCTTTCTGGTAGTACATCCTGACTTTGCATTGGTGGTTCTGAGTTGATCAATGATATTTTAAAATAATTCTTTCTGGTAGTACATCCTGACTTTGCATTGGTAGTTCTGAGGTAACCTCTCCAATGTTTTGTGAATCAAAGTATTTCTATTTTGACATGTCCAAGTTGTTGTCTTCTGTCTTTTCCAGTTTCATTCTCTCTTATCTTTTCTTTTTAACATGGATGTTGGAAGACTCTTTTAAGGAACCAAGCTAGAGTATCTTTTCATGTGTTCTCTCACTAGCTTTATGTTGTCCACTGCACTAAAACTAAAGTTTGGAAACTCCAATCTTGACTTTAACTTGGTGAAGGATTGGTCTGATTTGAAGTGAAAATTACGAGAGCTCTCAGTTGTTTTCTTGGAGTTAAGAAAGCGTATGTTTAAACAATTTATCGAGTTTATGAGTCATCGATTGAGTCGATCTTATGTTTGAATTAGTTCTTATATACAATGTTGTCAATCGCAAATTGTAACAGGGGTTGAATCAAATCGCAAATCGTAAGATTTTTTTATGATTTTTTAAAAATATGAAAATTATAAATAAATTAGAATAAATTAAAAACTTTTACACCATCATGACATGGTATTACTTAAAAATTAAATGATTCTTATCTTCTTCTTCTTCTTTTTTTTGTCTTTCAAAATATTTTTCTTAAAAAACATATAAGGATCCTTTAATAATTCATGTTCTTGTTACCTTTCTTGAATGTAGAATCACATTGGAAAAGTGGCTTTTGATTATGTGGACCGATGAAAAAAGATATTTTGACTTCTAACCATCATTCCACAATACATATAAGTCAACATGATCGTAACCATCCATAAAAACATTCCAGATAAGTCATACATCAATTTGGTGGTTTTGACCAATTAAGAAATAAGAAATCATAAAAAAGAAAGAAAAATAAAAAAGCTCTTTGATTTAACATTGAAGAGAATACATATCATGTAATCTCTTATAAAGAACGAAATAAAATAATTTACCTTTTCTAATTGATTCTTGTTTTTTTTAAGGTTTTTTTTTTTTTTCTAAAGGATTCTTAAAACCCCCACCAATTTAAAACATAAGAGAAAACAAGTATAATTATAATCATAAATCGGGATTTGAATCGTAAATCGTAGGATTCAAATCATAAAATTGTATGATTCATATAAAAACGGATTCAAAGGTGGGAATCAAATTGTTTTGCTTAAGATTCGAATCAAGTAGTAAATCATACATTGTAGGATTTTGACAACACTGCTTATATATTTTCTCAAATTAGAAGGGTTTTGTCAGCCCTTTTTTTTTTCTAAAATGAATTACATGGTAACTGTATCATTCTAGTTTTTAACAAAATCAATATATTAGAGTAGAAATCTCTATAGTTGGCTCATGTTAGGAATCAATTATTTGGTTGAGTGTGGACTAAGTCTAATTAGCCAATGTTTTGAGTTCTCAAGTTTTTAGAGTTTAAAATCTCAACTTCTACCTTTTTTTTGTGATTACAACTAAATCAAAACAGTTGGAATTTGAAAGCAATATTCTTAGTTGTAAACTTCCCGAGTTTCTGAGTACTCGACGACCTTCAGTTAGATTGTGGCTATTCAATTTGGATTAGATGTCCATGTGTGCTTTGATTTGTAAAATTATGGCAGAAACTAAGTCATGGATACTGGCTACAGGCGCAGAAGCCGGAGGAATTACCAGAGCAAGTTCTGTGTTGCATGAGACTGAACAAACTCAACTTCGTAAATCACGGCCAAATACCTACGATCATGACGCTCAATGACGACTGATTTAAAAGTAAAACTCTGTTTTCTTGTCCTGCAGGTTATTCTCAGTTTAACAATCAAAGGCTTGTTCTGTAAACATCATGGTGGTACCCTTTTCTGGCTTACATAAATGAAATGATCTTCCGCATTTTTTTTCAAGACTAAAATGTTCCCTAATCCTGATATTTCTTCTTGTTAATAATCATATCAACATGTCCCAGTTAAGTAACAAAGTGTTCGCTCTTTGTGATTAATAAACTGTCCCGTCTTCTTCATTTCATAAGAGGTAAAAATGTTTGAGTGCTTGTCAGCAATCTCTACCACACATGTGGCCTATTTACAGTGGTTGAATGCTTGGTGTCCCTAGCCTTCCTATTCTACTAGTCCAAATCACGTGATTTGGAGTGGGTTGCATCCATGGTCAGGTGGAGATTGATCAAAACACAACTTGAAATGTGAGTGGCACATGATTGCTTCTCTTTCGCAGAATAACCCTTGTGATTAAGAAGTGTTAGACTCACACGTGTTTCATTAAGTCACAGCAACCCATCCTTGGTATATGTGGGGTGTACATGTAAGTCCATCCAGACTGTCCAAATTGGAGCCGTATCTTGGATGGTACATGTATGAAAAATTACAGCAATCATCTCAATGATTTCAATCAATTAGTTTTGCCTGTTGAGAATTCTACCTGCTGACTATTCTTTCTTCTTTTTTTTTCCATTTGATAATGCCAGATATGGTATAGTTTTCTGATTCAGTAATTTTGGCTATGCTTCATCCACAAATTGGATGTCAGTTGGGATTGATAAATACATATGTGACATTATAATACAGGGATGAGTTGCCATAATTAGTACATTGTGTCCAACAGATAACGAGGTCATATAACAGTGATTATGTATTAGAGATACCATCCTCACCTACTATGGAAGCACGTACTTTTTTTATTGACCAACCAGGGTGGGACGAGAGTGGCCCCATCTTCGACTTTGAGCAGCCTTGGTAATGAAAGAACGGTCCAAAAGTTGTGGATGTTCATGTTGGACTTGGAAACCCCATCAAGTTGGCAAAGAACTAAAGTTTAATTATCAATACTGCTCTAGGCTTATGTGATTACCATTTTTCTTTTTTTCTTTTTTTTTCTTTTTATTGTTTGTTTGTTATAAATGGATTTTGCTTCATCTGCATTTAGGACGCGTTTGGTTTTCCAATTTCCTTTGTAATGGAAAGTAAATGATCCATCATTATCATTTCATGGCATTTGTTTTTGATACTTTGTGGCCCGGTGAGGAGCTAAGGACATATTTGGTTTTCCAATTTCCTTTGTAATGCAAAGTAAATGAGACATTACTATCATTTCATAGTGTTTGTCCAAAAAAAGAAGTATAACTTATAAATCAAAAGCCAAATACATTTGTAAAGGAAATTAAAAAAATAATAATTTGTAATCATTATATTTTTACTTATAAAATTATTATTTTTATGGTGATTTATGAGAGAAATAAACAATGGCAGCAAACTCATCATTACATTCAAATATATGTAGTGATGTCCTACACGATTATAAGAGTAAGTAATCATTACCATTTCCGGGTTGTAATTGGAAAACCAAGCAGCCCCTTGAATGTCTTGTTTTTGAGCCAGTAGATCTTACTAGTGTGACCCACCTGATAGAAAGATCAGATCTTGCACACATGTTCCATATTATCAGGGGTGAGGAAAGGTCCACATGCATGTGGGTTTTCAAACCTCGTCGTTTAGGGTAGATAATTGAGAAGGGATGTTACTTTGCAGCTGCGAATTTGCATTCCCGTAACACAAGCACCACACATGTGACGTCATTTCACACGTGCAAGAATCCTTTTTGCATTCATCTATCGGCCGCAGGGCAAATGTATCTCAACATGGAAGTGTTGCTGGCCTTGTTGGTATTCAATTCATACATGTGGCCACACACGAAGTAAATGATTAAATTTTAATCATGCATTTACGAGTATGTATATGTTGTACGTGGCAGAATTGTATTCTTGACTCGAACTAAATATACTGTGACTTTAGGTGCTGAAATAGTCATATTAAGACGATATCAGTGAAGATTGGCTTGACTACATAGCTACTAATTAACAAGGAATTAGGCGATTTGTGAAGGGAATGGTTAGTCCTTCGAATGAGTTCTTTTTACCTTGAAGACAGATTTTTATCATAACAGTCATAGCTTGGCAACGTTAGTCAAGAAAATAAATATCTAAAAAGAAAATAGAAAATATCAAGTCAAGCGTCGATTTTATTAATCTAAAGATGGATGCAATACAATTGGCAGAAAAGTAAAAGAAAGCAGTGAATTATCAATGACAATTTAAATGGGGAGACAGCATAGATGATTGATAGTTTTCTAGAGCCAAATGGTCATCAGACGGTCGACAAAACCTGGATGGTCGTAACTTGATCCCTAGATACAACTGAGAAAACCACTAAGTAAAGACTTAGAGATTTCCAACGATAGGGTCGTGGATAGTTAACTAAACTAAATCCGACTTGTTGCAATAGTGCACTGAACAGAAGTGAAGAAATTAAATAATCTATGCTAATCAATCTAGACTTGCTGCAACATGGTGATGGATATAAGTAGAGAGGTTAAACTAAGCTAGGTTAAAATAATTGATAGGCAACGTTGAGTTGGAACGAGATTTGTTGTGTTCGAGGGCCCGAAACTCTTCCATGCTACTTTTAGATTGTGGGACCTATGGCTATGCATAGCAATTTGATTTGACATATATAATGACAAGTGAGATTAGTGATGGGCACCATCTATAATAAAGCTCATGTACACACCACACATGTGCCGACATTTTGTGATAATCCCAAAATCCAATCCATCCATAAGAAAGGCACCACTATCTTGATTCCCTACCTTATGAATAAGGTTGGTCCACTGGTTATGTGGTCCACAAATTGCAAATCAAATGTACCTCTAAAGAACTTGGCCCAAGTTTTCTAACCCATCACCTATTTCCAATGTTGGGGCCCGCATGCTGAGTGGACCAGGTATATTCTTGGGAAAACATGTAAAAGCTAGGACCAACCTGATGTATGGATGGATATTGCACCTCTGTGCCATGCTGACATATGTGTGGTGTGTACATAAGCTTTTAATGCTAGCGTGCGTGGGCTTAGTAAAGCTCTGGACAGCCTATCATATATGACATATGTCCGATAGGTATTGAATAATGTATTGTGTCTAAGTTTCAGATAAAAACAGTTGGAGAGCCCCACAAAATGCAATTCTGGATGTCAGTAAACATTTTCTAAATACTTGTGTCCTTTAATATGAACTCTTATCAGTTCCATCCAGATGTTATTCTTGTCTATCACAAGCCCCTTGGTTCTAAACACTGAAGAGAGAACAAATGATTAAAGCATGTTCCACGCCATGCAGCAGGACACCTGTTTTGGAAAAAAAAAAAATTCCCTTTTAATTAAGAATTTTCTCTACGTACTTGATAAGGATCCGTGGTATGTTACGGTCTGGAATGTAACAATTCTCATATATTAATAAAAGCTACTTAGCCTAATTATTTTTTAACATACGGCGTGTGAGCACTTCTTCTATTCGTGAACAGAATCCAAAATACAACTCTCCAATGGAAGCAACGATTAAAGAACAGCAAAAGCCCTTCACAACGAATCATTAATTTTTCATGCCTCATAGTTAATTGGCTATCTAATGCCACTGCTTTTCATGATCAAACCCATGACGAAAATCATAATTATATGTGACAGTTAATGCCCAACTACCAATCGAAATGTCAGAACATTCTCCAAAATCCTCAATTACAAGTAATACGTATTGTCTCAAACAAAAATGACGACTCCACTGAGAAAGTTAACATTTCCCTGCAACATCACCCAAAATGTGTTATGATGATTTGGGGTGAGAGTGTCTTCACAAGTTTTTGTTGCAAACATGAATGTCATTACATCAAGTATTCTTGTCTACTTGTGAATGGTGCATTGCCAACTCCTTATATACTGAGAGTATAATATTTGAGTGGCACTTTTGGCACATCTCTGGTGCAAAAAATGATGACTAATGGGAACATTCCTACGCTTCCAAGAAGATTTCATTGTTATTGTTGATTTTACAAGCAGTGATATTGACCATTCCTATAACAATAGTATTCACCCTCGAGAGACCTTCATGTTTTCTCTATTCACCGAAGGATCCGCGGTCGCTATATGCTTCGACCGCCCACACCATTTGTTACCATTCGTGCTTAGGCTAAGGCCACCATTGTAGCCAAGGCTACTCAATGGCTAAGGATGTTCCTAAGGTGGGTGTTGGCACAATAGCACGACCCGCTATTAAGGCAGCATCCACAACTAAGACTACCTCATTGGTCAAGGCCCTCGCTCGGGCTGGCATTACATCACTAAGCTCGCCTTCACCTATGAGTCGGCAACCCGGGTCAATTCCCGTGCAATGGCCAGAACCCCGATCCTCATTGTTGAACCTAGAAAGGTTCCCCTTCGGGCCTCAGTTGCTTCAACAAACATGGCTTCTATTTCTTTCATTGGACCCATTTCTCCCTCCTTTTTTTATTGTAATCTGCTAGTCTTAGGAGACTTATGCCTAGGGGTGTACATTGGGCCGAACCGAGTTGAATTGGGCTCAACCCGGCCCGGTCCGGTCACTAGCCAAACCCAGCCCGAACCCGACCCGGCCCGGTCACTGGGCCAACATGTCCAGCCCGAACTCGGCCTGGTCAGCAATTGGGCGAGTTCGGGCCAGTTTCGGACCTTACAGCAAGTTCATGGGTTGAGCGGCGTTCTCTTCTCTGTCTCAAATGGTTAGGGTAAGGATTGTTGGGGGCCTTACACAAAACCTTAGGATCTAGCCCTCCAGAACAAACCAGAATTATGGATAATAAAGCAATGAAAATAATCAATGCATCAATCACACACCACACAAGAGAATTTTACGTGGAAAACCCTCAAAGAGGTAAAAAACCACGGGACCTCGTCCAGATCAACAATCCACTATGAAGTAGAACGTTTATAACCTTCTTCACTCACGCAGGAGTGGATAAACAATAAGAGAAATAGAGAAAACGGAGAGATCTAACCGATTACGAGGACATAGAAGCGCTGAGATGTAGATTGCACAGTAGAGAACCTCCACGAGCAGAACCTCCCTTCTATAAGCTTCCTCTCTCTCTTTCTCCCTCTCTCTCACCTTTGATAGCCCTAAACCCTTTAGCAAATCCCTTGCAAAGCTTTAGGAAACCCTCTTGCTGTTTTCTTCACACAACATACCTTAGAAAAATCCTAGGGACCCCTTTTTATAGTTTTAGGAAACTCCTTTCCGCATCCTAGTTGCGAAAGGACTTTGCGCATCCCAGTTGCGAAAGGACTTGCGCATCCTAGTTGCGAAAGGACTTGCGCATCGACGGGTCAAAAAAAACCCATCAAATCTCTCCCTTTTTGACCCAGGAGGGATTCACCTTCTTTAAGCCAGCCAGGTTTCTACAAACCTCAAACTTGCCCTTGAGCAAAGCCTTGGTCATCATATCTGACCCATTATCGTCCGTGTGGACCTTCTCAAGCTGTAACATCTTCTGTTCCAAAGTATCCCTGATCCAGTGATACCGAACCTCTATGTGCTTCGACTTGGAATGCTGACTCGGATTCTTGCTCAAGTGTATAGCACTCTGACTATCGCAATAGACCACGTGCTCCTCCTGCTTTAGGCTAAGTTCCTGTAGGAACCTCTTCATCCAAAGCATCTCTTTACATGCCTCTGTGACTGCAATGTACTCGGCCTCTGTCGTCGACAATGCTACGACCTTCTGTAGCTTGCTCTGCCAGGAGACCGCTCCCCCTGCAAACGTGAACATGAACCCCGATGTAGACTTCCTTGAGTCTATGTCACCTGCCATATTGCATCTGTGTAGCCCTCTAATACAGGTTTACCGTCACCATAGCATAAGCTCAACCTGGATGAGCCTCTTAGATACCGCAGTATCCATTTCACCGCTGCCCAATGCTCTTTGCCAGGATTGGCAAGATACCGGCTGACAACACCAACCGCATATGCTATGTCTGGGCGTGTACACATCATAGCATACATCAAACTTCCTACAGCTGACGCGTAGGGTATCTTCTGCATCTCTTCCACCTCTTTCTTCGTCTTGGGACACTGTCTGTCGCTCAATCTGAAGTGACCATCCAGTGGAGTACTGACCGGCTTCGCTGCATTCATATTGAACCGCTCTAGGACTTTCTCAATATACCGCTCTTGTGACAGCCAAAGCTTCCTGCTACTTCTGTCACGGGTTATCTCCATTCCTAGGATCTGTCTAGCCGGGCCCAAGTCTTTCATCGCAAAAGACTTGCCCAACTCCTGTTTCAGCCTGTCAATCTTTTTGATGTCTTTTCCCATGATGAGCATGTCATCAACATATAACAGCAGAACTAAGAAATCACCGTCTGAGAACTTACGCGTGAACACACAGTGGTCCGACTCCGTTCTGTCATACCCATGCTGTAACATGAACGAATCGAACTTCTTGTACCATTGCCGTGGAGCTTGTTTCAGCCCATACAAGCTCTTCCTCAGCCTACACACCATATGCTCCTTGCCCTTGACTTCAAACCCCTCTGGTTGGTGCATGTAGATCTCTTCTTCCAAGTCACCATGGAGAAAGGCAGTTTTAACATCTAACTGCTCTATCTCCAGATCCATGCTAGCCGCCAACCCAAGCAATACCCGTATGGATGTCATCTTCACCACTGGTGAGAATATCTCCTCGAAGTCTATGCCTTTCCTCTGACCAAACTCTTTCACCACAAGTCTGGCCTTGAACCTCGTCTGTGAATTCTTCTGCTCAATCTTCTTCCTGAACACCCACTTGTTGCTCAGAGCTTTCTTGCCTTTAGGCAATTTTACCATGTCATAGGTGTGGTTCTTATGCAAGGATTCCATCTCCTCTTGCATAGCTTTCAACCACTCCTCCTTATGCTCGTCGGCTAGGGCCTCAGAATAATCTTCTGGCTCTCCCCCATCAGTCAGCATAATGTACTCATGCGGCGAGTACCTCTTGGACGGCTGTCTGTCCCTAGATGACCTCCTCACCTGTAGTTCAACAGGTGGATCAAGTGGGGGCTGCTCCCCTGGTCCATCTTCTGAAGGAACTCCCTCGTCCTCTGCACCTTGCTGTACTCCCCCGTCATCAGGCACCACGGGAGGAGTAATCGGATCCATGTCCTCTAGCTCACCTGAACTAGGCTGGTTCTTCTCTGGCTTACCAATGTCTTCGATACACTGATCTTCAAAGAAAACCACATCTCTGCTCCTGACGAGCTTCTTCTCGGTCGGATCCCATAACTTGTAACCGAATTTTTCATCACCGTACCCTAAGAACACACATTGCCTGATCTTCATATCGAGTTTAGACCTCTCGTCCTTTGGTACGTGAACGGATGCCCTGCATCCAAACACCCTGAGATGACTGTACGATGGATCATGTCCAGTCCACACCTTCTCAGGTACTTCTCCATTCAATGGGGCTGATGGAGACCTGTTTATCAAATACACTGCCGTGTGCATTGCTTCTCCCCAGAACGTCTTGGGTAATTTCGCATGGGATAACATGCATCTGATTCTCTCAACAATGGTGCGATTCATTCGCTCAGCTACACCATTATGCTGGGGGGTCTTGGGAACCGTCTGTTCATGCCGTATACCCAGGGACTTGCAGTACTCATGAAAGTCGCCGATGTATTCACCACCATTGTCAGTGCAGATGCACTTCAATGATCTACCTGTCTCTCTCTCGACCATAGCATGAAACAATTTAAACACACCAAAGACCTCGTCCTTGGATTTCAAAGCATAAACCCAAACCCTCCTAGATGCATCATCTATAAAAGTGACAAAATACAATGCCCCACCCAAGGTTTTTGTCCTCATAGGACCACAAACATCAGAATAAACCAACTCTAATGCATGCACTTTATTAACATGAGAAGCAGTTTTAATAAATGAAACTCTATGCTGTTTCCCTATAAACAATCAAGACAGGTTTTGAGAGGCATACCTGTCACGTCTGGAAGGAGCTGCTTCCTCGCTAGTAGCTGAAGCCCTTTTTCACTCATGTGGCCTAGACGCCTGTGCCACATGTCAATGGCCGAATCTTCCGCTGCGTTCAATCCACCCTTGCACATACTGACACTTGCCTTGTACAGGGTGCAACACTTCTTTCCTCTAGCCACGATCAATGAACCCTTGATGAGCTTCCATCGCCCACCAGCAAACCGGCTTTCATAGCCATCATCATCCAACCTTCCCGTCGACATCAAGTTGAGGCGAAGGTCTGGGATATGCCTCACATCCCTGAGAACCAATGTGCAGCCCACATCAGTTTTCACACAAATATCACCAACTCCCACGATCTTTGATACGCCAGAATTTCCCATCTTCACAGTCCCATAGTCACCTAACTTGTAGCTTGTGAAGGAGTCTCTGTGTGGAGTCGCATGAAAAGAAGCTCCCGAGTCTATCACCCAGTAGGTGCCCTGACTCGTAGCCGTGAGACATACATCGTGATCTGTAGAAAGAATAACTACCATGTCGCCATCTGAAGCGACCGCAGTGGAATCTGATTCATCTTCCTTCCCTTTTCCTTTCTTGTCGTTCTTACGACATTCATGCTTATAGTGGCCCTTCTTGCCACAATTCCAGCATTCAACATCTTTTCTGTTGCTCGACTTGCCTCTTGATTTATCTCGGGCCTTCCCGCCCTTCCTGTTCTTTCCTCTCCCTCGTTCCTGCGTCACAAGAGCCTCTTGCTGAGTAGACTCCTGAGACTTCCTCCTTGTCTCCTCATTGAAGAGACAACTGGTTACCTGTTCCATGGATATCTTTCCGTCTGGCGCGGAGTTACTTAGAGACACCACCAATGTCTCCCAACTGTCAGGCAATGAACTAAGCAATAGTAAAGCCTGCAATTCATCATCCAGGACCATCTTCATAGAGGTGAGTTGGTTCACTATATTACTGACCTCATTCATATGCTCGGCCACAGAACCACCATCCTTGAACTTGAGATTCACAAGTCGCCTTATCAGAAATATCTTATTACCGGCTGTCTTCCTCTCATACAGCCCTTGTAATTTTAGCCATAGGCTAGCGGCTGAGGTTTCCGTAGACACATGGTGGAACACCGAATCATCCAACCATTGTCTAATAAACCCCACCGCCTTCCGTCCATCTTCTTCCAATCATCATCAGTCATATCCTTGGATTTTGCTGATATGCCTGAGATTGGAGAATATAGGTCCTTGCAATAAAGCAAGTCCTCCATCTTAGCCTTCCATATGGTCCAGTTAGAACCATTGAGGCTGATCATCCTTGAGCCACCTTCCATAATTCAAAACCGATCCTACCCGTTCAATGAACTTAGCTTTGATACCACTTTGTTGGGGGCCTTACACAAAACCTTAGGATCTAGCCCTCCAGAACAAACCAGAATTATGGATAATAAAGCAATGAAAATAATCAATGCATCAATCACACACCACACAAGAGAATTTTACGTGGAAAACCCTCAAAGAGGTAAAAAACCACGGGACCTCGTCCAGATCAACAATCCACTATGAAGTAGAACGTTTACAACCTTCTTCACTCACGCAGGAGTGGATAAACAATAAGAGAAATAGAGAAAACGGAGAGATCTAACCGATTACGAGGACATAGAAGCGCTGAGATGTAGATTGCACAGTAGAGAACCTCCACGAGCAGAACCTCCCTTCTATAAGCTTCCTCTCTCTCTTTCTCCCTCTCTCTCACCTTTGATAGCCCTAAACCCTTTAGCAAATCCCTTGCAAAGCTTTAGGAAACCCTCTTGCTGTTTTCTTCACACAACATACCTTAGAAAAATCCTAGGGACCCCTTTTTATAGTTTTAGGAAACTCCTTTCCGCATCCTAGTTGCGAAAGGACTTTGCGCATCCCAGTTGCGAAAGGACTTGCGCATCCCAGTTGCGAAAGGACTTGCGCATCGACGGGTCAAAAAAAACCCATCAAGGATATATATATATATATATATATATATATATATATATATATATATATATAGCCGAGTCGGGTTTCGAACCGAGTCGGGCCAAACTGGGACCTGTTCGAACTCGGCCCGAACTCAGTTTCAAGCTAAAGAAAATAGCTTGTCTCGGACCGAACTCAGTTCCAGGTCGAGCTGAGTCGAGCTTTTTCGGGCCGAGTCGAGCGAGTTAACCGGACTAGCCCAGTTCGTGTACAACCCTACTTATGCCCATTGTATCCAACAATGCCTCAGGCGGATCCACTTCTGCCCCCGCTCACCAATCGACGCATCATCAATCACGCGTCCCGTGCACTGAGGGTCCCATCATAAGGAGTTTGGTTTGCAACCTTCTTAACAAGGCCCCCTTGTCGATCTCCCAACAACTAGTCATCCAGACATGGCCACAATATACACCATCGACACAAGAGTTCTATCTCCTCTCGCCAAAGAACTCCTCTGCGTCCACTACTTTGTGCAGTTCACTAGGTGCAACTTTTTCCTCTAGGTAGTCTTCATCCATATTAGCTCTTGCTATTAGTTCACTCATCAATCCATTCACCCTGCTTGTATAATCAGACTGTAATCGTTTATGAGACCTATAATCGGACCGTAATCTTTTCCAAAACTTATAATTGCACCGTAATCATTCTCGGGACCTCTAATCAGACCATAATCATTCTGAGGACTAGCGATCACATTTTGATCATTTCCGGGACCTATCATCTGACCTTAATCGTTCGCAAGACCAATAATCATACCGTAATTGTTTCCGGAACCTATAATCGAACCGTAATCGTTTCTAAAACTTATAATCACACCACAATCATTCGTAGTAACTATAATCGAACCGTAATAGTTTCTGCGACATGTAATCAAATCTTAATCATTCCCGAAACCTACAATCAAATCACAATCATTCATGAGACCTATAATTGGACCATAATCATTCCTATGACCTATAATCAGGCTGTAATCATTCCTTATATCTCTAATCGCACCATAATTATTCTTAGGAACTATAATTGAACTGTAATAATTCCTGTGACTTATAATCATACGATAATAATTTATATGACATATAATTGTACTATAATCGTTCGTACGACTTATAATCGGACTATAACTGATCCCAAGACCTCTAATCAAATCGTAATCGTTCACGAGACCTATAATCGGACCGCTATCATTCACAGGACCTATAATTGGACCATAATTGTTTATATGACCTGTAATTGAATTGTAATCATTACTGGGATCTATAATCACACTGTAATCATTCACGGGACCTATAGTCGAACCGTCATCGTTATCGAGACTTGTAATTGTACCGTAATCGTTCCTACGACTTATAATCAAGTGGTAATCATTTCCAGGACCTATACTCGAATTGTAATCATTCTCGGGACCTCTAATCAGACGTAATCATTATATGAACTTATAACCGCACCATATCATTTTTTGGATCTATAATCGGACGATAATTATTACTAGGACTATAATCGTCCATGTGACTTATTATTGGACTACAATCGTTCCTGCGACCTATAATCAAATCGTAACTGATCTCGAGACATCTGATCGGACTGTAATCATTCTTGGAAACTAATTAGATTGTAATCCTTCATGAGACCTATAATCATACTGTAATTGTTCTCGAAACCTATAATTGGACCGTAATTGTTCACGAGGCCTCTACTCGAACGGTAATCATTTTCGACACGTATAATCAAATCATAATCATTCTTGGAACTTATAATTGGACTAAAATCGTTCACATGACTTATAATCTGACTACAATCATTCTTAAGGCCTATAATTGGACAATAATCATTCTTGAGACATAATCGTATTATAATCATTTATGGGACCTATAATCGAATTGTAATCATCACCGAAACCTATAATCGCAATGTAATCATTCACGGGACCTATAGTTGGGTCATGATCATTCCTGAGACCTATAATCGGACTGTAATTGTTCTTAGGATCAGATAACAATTATTTCCGAAAACTCTAATCGCTTTGTAATTGTTCCTTCGACCTGTAATCGAACCGAAATCGTTTTTGGTACCTGTAATTGGACGATAATCGTTCTTAGGACATATAATTAGGTTGTAATCATTCCTATAACATATAATTAGACCGTAACCGATCCCGTGACCTTTAATCAGACCGTGATCATTCTCGGGACGTATAATCGCACCGTAATTATTCATGAGACCTATAATTGGACCGTAATCGTTTTCGATACTTATCATTAGATTATGATCATTTCAGGACCTATAATTGGATAATAATCATTTCCATGACCTATAATCGCACCATAATTATTCTCATAACATATTGTCGGACCGTTACGTTCCCGGTACGTGTAATTGGACTGTAATTATTCTCGGGGCCTATAATCGGACGATAATTGTTACTAGGATCTCTAATCGCACCGTAATAGTTCGTGATACCTTTAATCAGATCGTAATCATTCCCGGGGCCTATAGTCAGACCATAATCGTACTCATGACTCATAATCGTACTGTAATCTTTATTGGGTCCTATAATCAAACAATAACTATTCTCAGGACTTATAATCAGACAATAATTATTCTTAGGACCTCTAATCACACTTAATTATTCCCTAAACTTATATTCAGACCATAACCATTATTGAGACCTTTAATCGAATGGTAATCATTCATGGAGTTTATAAATGAACCGTAATCGTTCCTGGGACTTATAATCGGATCGTAACCGATTATGAGACCTATAATCAAATCGTAATCATTCTTGAAACTTGTAATTACACTGTAATTGTTCCCAAGACTTATAATCGGACCATAATCGTTATCGGGACCTATAGTCAGATCATATTTGTTCTTGAGATGTGAAATTGGATTGTAATCTATTTTGGGACATATAATCTCATTGTAATCATTCTAGGGATCTATAGTCGGACCGTATTTGTTATCGAGACCTATAATCGGATCGTAATCATTCTCGAGATGTCTAGTCAGACCATAATCATTCTCGGGAGCTATAATCGAACTGTAATTGTACTCGAAACCTTTAAGCGCACTGTAAACGTTTTCTAAACCTATAGTAGAACCGTAATCGTTACCGGGACATATAATCGGACTATAAATGTACTCGAGACCTATAATTGAAATGTAATCATTCTCAAGACCTGTAATCAGACTGTAATCATTCCCGTATCGTTTAATCATATTGTAATAAAATTTGGGACCTATAATCGAATCGTAATTTTTCTCATGACTTATAATCGATTCGTAATTGATCTCATGACCTTTAATCATACCGAAATCATTATGGGAACATATAATCGCACTGTAATTATTCTTATGACTTTTAATCGGTGCTTAATCATTCTCGAGACCTATGATCGGACTGTAATCGTTCGTAGGACTTATAATTGGACTGTAATCATTCTCGGGACCTATAATTACACTGTAATCATTCTCTAAATGTATCGTCGGATTGTAATCGGTCATGAGATTTGTAATCCTATCGTAATCATTTCTGGGACCTACAATCAGACGATAATCATTGTTGATACTTATAATTGGACCGTAATTATTTTTGAGATCTATAATTAGGCGATAATCATTTTTGGGACCAATAATCGGACAATATTCGTTTTCGAGATTTATAATTATACCGTAATCATTCCTGAGACTTATACCGGACTATAATCGTTCTCACTTCTTAAGACTTATAATCGTACAATAATCATTCCTCATACCTATAGTCGAAATATAGTCATTCTCAGGAGTTTTAATTATATCGTAACCGTTCCTAAGACCTATAATAAGACCGTTATCGTTCTCGAGACCTCTAATCAGACTGTAATCATTCGCAAGACTTATAATCACATTGTAATAATTTTCAGGACAATAATTGAACCGTAATAGTTCCTGAGACTTATTATAGGACTGTAATCATTTATGAGACCTATAATCAGATTGTAATCATTCATGTATCTTATAATCATATGTGACTTGCAATCGCACCATAATTGTTCCCGGTACCTATAATCTAACCGTAATCATTCTCGGGACTTATAATCGAAAGGTAATCATTCATGGGAACTATAATCGCATTGGAATCGTTCCCATCACCTATAGTCAAACATTAATCGTTCTTAGGATCAGTAATCGGACCGTAATAGTTTTGAAACCATTAATCGGACAATAATTATTTTCGAGACCTCTAATCGCACTGAAATCGTTGTTGGGACCTATAATCAGACTATAATTGTTCTCGGGACCTATAGACTGATTGTAATCGTTCCTGAGTCCTAAAATCGTATTATAATCATTTTCGGGATATATAATAAGACCGTAATTATTTCTTAAACCTGTAATCATACCATAATAATTTTTGAAATTTATAATCAGACGATAATCATTATTTGGACTTATAATTGAACGGTAATCATTATTGGGACCTATAGTTGGGCTATAATTGTTCTGATGACTTATAATCGGACCGTAATCATTATCGGGAACCACAATCAAACGTATTCGTTCCTGAGATGTATAATCGGATTGTAATAATCATTTTCGGGGACCTATAATCGTACCGTAATCATTTCCATGACCTATAGTCAAACTGTAGTTGTTCCCGAGACCTATAATCATACTATAATCATTCTATGAACCTCTAATTGGACCGTGATTATTCTTGAGACCTATAATCAAATTGTAATCATTCTTAGAACCTATAATCGCATCGTAATCGTTCCTCAGATCTATAATCGGACTATAATTGTTTTTGGGACCTGTAGTCGAGAATCGTAATCGTTCTCGATACCGTTAATCGCACCGTAATCATTTTCATAACCTATAATTGGACCATAGTCGTTCCTGTGACTTATAATAAGACGATAATCATTTTTGTGAACGACTAGCATTTGTGAGTTTCATCGATATCCAATTAATCCCTAAATTTGTATGATTGATGTATGCTTGTTGGAATACGTATGTACCAATTTTGAAGTCAATTTGATATGTATAATCTCTAATGCGGGCCCACCATGATGCTTATTTGCAAATCAACCTGTCTAAGTGGTCACAGGCTCATTGACCATGGGCCCTACTTTGATGAAAGAACCATACCATGTCCTAAGAATTTTTGTGGGACTTACTGACTGTGTGCCCTACTTTGATGTTCACATACCATCCAAACCTTTATAAATTTATTTTTACTAAGTTGGACTAAAAACACATGTTAATTTGATCTAAAATTTGATGGGACACACCGTGAAACCCACTTGATACTTGCGCTAGATTATTATGGTGGTTGTTCCAATCATGGGCCCATGTATGTTACAAGCGTAACTACATCCGGCATGTCAGCACAAAAAGCAAGAAAATGTGATGCCTATTCACCGACACTAAGATTATAATTCTTCTCTTCTCACATGTGCCAATTTAAAAAGTATGTTAAAAGATCAACACCATTCATTAAGAGGGATTTACTTCTTTTGTGCCACTTTTTCAAAACAGTCCACTTGAGTCATTAGGTGGGCCACAATTTTACTAAATGTTCTAACAATTTATACCAATGGCCTATAATCAATATGCACATGTCGTCCTTTTTGAATGAAGTACCAGCTTGATTTTCCATTCAAATGTGTAGAAACGTAATTCCATTTGAAGTACATAATATCTCATGTGGGCATGTATAACTAGAGTGGGATATCTAATGCCACTCTTGCAACGCTCAGATGTAATTGAGATTCTCTTGCCTTTTGTTGAGGGCGTATTTAATTTTCTAAATACTCGATAAATAGATGATAAATAGGCAATAATTATACTTTCACTTTTTTAAAAAATAAGTTAGTATTTTCACTTTGAAAATATGTCCAAAAGGATTGGTTTAAATTGATAAGCCCCACCTAGATATATACGACGTATCCATGGTTTAAATTTATAAGCCCCACCTTAATATATATGACATATCTATGCTGATTATCCATTTCACTTAAAAAATGAAGTAGATCTAAAACTCAAGTGCCCCATACCAACGAAATAGAGGCCATGAGAACTTTTTACTGGTATATGTTCAGTTTCCTTTTTCTTATGGAGTGGTCTACTTGAGTTTTGGATCTGCTTAAATTTTTGGTTCATGCCCTAAATTCATCCGGCACAAATGATGTACGGCTTAGATAAGTCACATACATCAGGGTGGGCGTGGTATATATTGGCACTAAAAAAATACGCCCATCAATTCAACCATGCGGTAATTGCTTAAGAAAATAATGATTACCAATTACACTGTGACTTTCTTACAGTGATTTGGAAAATCAAGCAGGCCCAGATGCAAAGTGTTGCGTACTACGCACTCCGCGTACCACACAAGCAACCCTACGTGATTAGCTGCGTTTTGCTGTTTTGTGCGAGATGGTACAATTTTCTAAACCGAAAAAACGAGGAATCCGTACTTCACCCGTGCGATGGCAATTTGCATTACACTCGCTGCTCGCACGTGCCAAATCACGCGAATGTTAGAGATCCAATCCGTTCATCATGGTGATCCGACCATCGAACTTCCAAAATTAAAAAGAAAACTGATCAAATATCGTCTGGGCCATGGAATAGATTGAATATTGACTCTTGCTTAACATTTCGTGATCCATCTGTTCTGTAAAATGTAACCAACTGATTATCATAGAGGGATAAATTTTCATCCATGAATGTAGGTATTTGTTGTTACACGATAAAAGCTTGGATTTGTCCCACGTTTGATAATACGACATGTGCAAACAGCGAGTACTGAAAATTGCACGCGCGCGATTGCGGCTCGAAGTTTTTCACGAAAAAACCGAATATCCTACGTGGCAGCATCGCCACGCGTGCCACGAACGCCTCAACTCGTTCCGTCAAAACTAACGGCACCCGTAGTGCCGGGAAATCAAACAGACTCTGACGGACATATAAATACCCTTTCAAAACTCCCCCACTCATTTTCTTCCCTTTCTCTCTTCGAACCCGCTCTCTCACCCTCTCTCTCTCTCTCTTTGTCAGAGAAGCTACAGAGGTACGTTTTATCTCATCTTTTTCAGATTTTCTTTGTTCTACACGTAGATTCGTCTTATCTTTTTGCGATTTTCTGGTCCTGGATGCTGAAGAGTGGGGAAATCCTGGGATCGGATCAGGAAACCTAGTTTTCAACTGAAAGTTCTGTTTTTTTTTTTGCGATTTTTTTTTATTTTTTATTTTTGTGTTCATTTTGACCTAATTTTGGTAGGATTCTTTGTATTTTGGGGATTTACAGCTGCGATCTTCGGAAATGGATGGAAACTGATTTTTAGGTATGGCAGATTTGATTTTCTTTAGTTTGTTGGAAGAATTTATTCAATTGGATCGGAGAATGGAGAACGGAAAATGTTTTCCTTTGTAGTACCGAGGGATACTTCCATGGGATTCTGATTAGAACTTGTGCTGTGACAATTAGGAAACCGATGAAATTCGACTCTAGATATTCTCCGTTTTGTGGCTTCATTTGTTCCTTACAAGCATCTGATTTGATTTTCCTTTTTTTTTTTATATAAAGAAATTCTTGAATTTTTAGAACTTAAGTTCTTCTCGACTTGACGAGTGGTGGTGGATTTGAGTGGGATTGCTGATTTTTGTGGATACATTCTATTTGTTTTGACCTAATAATGGTGGCTTTCTTTGTCTTTTATTGTGAACTTTAATGGGAACTGATGGATTTCAGTGCTGCTTTTCTTCATTCCCCCCTTCCCCCCCTTTTGAGCTGATTTGATTCTTTACTATTATTATTTCAGAAAATTTTCTTTTTTGCAATTCCTTTCTGCTTCTCTATGGATTTCTTCGTGATTGGATGTTGAATTTGTTCAATTGAATTTACCAATAAAAAGATTATTTGATTGAATATGAGAAGTTAGTTTCCTTGAGCAATATTGGTGGATTTGACTGTCATTACTTTTTTTTTTTCTTTTACCTTGGTATTCTGGGTTTTCTCTTGAAGTAGTGTTTCTTTATTGGTGTAGTAATCAAATTGCTTTTGCTTTCAATATTTTGTACTGTTTTGGCTGGTGATTTGGTTTTGAATTTAAAGAGGACACTTCACTTCTAGATTTGATGTCAAAGATTGTTTCATAAATTGTTTTGTATTAATGGTTTGGAAGTTGGGTGAGGAATTTTTGGAACATGTTGAGGCAGAGAAAGATCAAGTGTGGTTGCGTGGAAGGCTTTTTCACTGTTCCTTTTCTAAAGAATGCCCTTTACCTAAATAATGGTAGTTATAAAATGGAAACTGTTATATTGTCTGTTTAAACTATCATGCCAGGCATTTTTTAAATTATAATATTATCTTTAAAGAACTGTTATAATGAAAGTTCATCATCATCATCATCTAAGCCTTATCCCAACTAATTGGGCTCAGCTACATGAATCCTTTTCCACCATTCCACTCTATCAATGGCCATAATGAAAGTTACTGTTACATAAAGGTAGTGTCCCTTGGTTGCTGTATTTGAATAATACATAATCTCTATCCTAAAAACATTTGAATTTTTTTTTTTTTTGTGGAATTCACATGTTTTAATATGGAAAAGTTTTAATTATTTAGTTATTGATTCTTTAGACATTTCTACGAGTTCCTCTTTGATTATCTTCATCTCCTTGTTATTTTATGATGGACTGCTTGGTGGCTAGGCTTTTCCCTTTAGTTTGATTTTGTTTGCTTGATTATTATTCCACACATGCAATTTCATTGAAATTTATCAAAGATTAGATACTTGCATGCTTGGGATTATATGTGCTACCCTTTTGACAGGAACAACCGAAAATTTGGATTTCTTCCATGAACATTGGTATGCCAAATTTTAGAAGAATCCAGAACTTTCGATCTTAAGTCTGGAGGAATTTATATATGTGAACAAGGATGGGCTCTGCCTGTTGTGTTGCTGCCAGAGACAAAACTCTACCGAACAGAACTAGCAGTCAGTATTCGACTAGGAACATTAGATATTCACCGTCATGGAGCTTTCGATGGGATGCACGAACACATGTTGAGGATAGCATGGATAACCAGGTGCCATTTCCTCGTGGGAACTCCCGGCATGCTGGTTTCGAAATCAAGGGTGGGTTAGAAACAGAAACAGAAGCTCTTTCAGATGAGGGAAGCCCAGTGGAGAATTTTCAGACACCTACATGGCAGAAGTCTCTCATTTGCAAGGGAACTACTGGGACCTCTAGAAATGGTGCTCCAGGTAACAATTTTTGGCTTGAGAGCATTTATTTTATTTTTTCACATTAGATGTTTCTATCCTGTCTCAATGAATTTAAGAACGTTGGGTAGGAAAATTTGAGTACATGTTTCTATCTTGTCTCAAAGAATTTAAGTTAGCTAGGAAAATGTGATTCTCAAACATTTCTTTTTGTTTGTTTTTTTTTTTTTTCTAAATCAATAACTGAGATTATTTTCAATGTTGTCAAAATAATTTTTACTTAGGTTGGGCTGCTCCTGCTTTTGAATCTCATAATTCCTTAATGCTTCAGGCCTATCTCTACTATTTTATATATTTCTTTTTGGGCTGCACTAGCTCCTGCTTCCTGGGAAAATGTTACATAAGTCTTATATGTGCATAATTTAAGACAACCATTTAGCATGGTTCCATGCACATTATGATACCTTGTTTGGTTGGAATCTACAAATTGAATTGTTATGACGGAAGTGATATTTTGAAATTGTAATATCAGGTTATGGAGTTAATGAGAAATTTGACAGTCATGTGTGCTAAAACCATTTGGAAATGCCAGGGCATCGTCGTTGTCTGATAGAATGCATTGTGTACAACATGCATATGGTGACCTGTCAGCTTTTTCATCTTGTTTCTTGGGGTGACAATGGGTCGGATCAACCTGCAGGTTGGGTGGAGGCTGAACTGACCCACTTCTCAGTCAGGATGGACCAATATCGGGTCTATTAAGTAAATGGGTTGGTTTCAAGCCTGGAAATTAGTCCTGTCAACTAAATGGGTTGAGCTTGAGCTGAGCCCATCCTTCCCGACTGCCTTATAAGACTTATAAAAGAGTAATAGAATGGTTTAATCCCCAAACTCTTTAGTACTATGGCCTGAAAAATAGTCATGTTAATTTGATGGATCTTTTTTTTTTTTGTGTGTGGAAAGATAACGATGATTTTATTAAAAGAAGCACTGAGATGGCCCAAAACTACAAACTAAAAAGGTAAACAACAATCCTTCGAGCCATTTATACAGGATACCCACTCCACAACAAACCATCATCACCCTCCTCAAAACCTTACCAACACTATTACTATCATAACAAAAACATTTCCCATTCCTCTCTACCAATAAAGCCCAGAGGACAGCAAGCAAACTTAGCCTCCACAGCGCCTCATGTTGATGGGTTAAATTGAATGCAGCTTTAGTCAATTAACTCATCCAGGTTGGACTGCAAGCTTAAATTTGGAACCTGTTCAGGCATTGGGCTTAAGTTTTGGACCGTTTAGTAAATGGCTGGGCTTGGGTCATAAGTTGGACTCGGGTTTGAATTCTGTTCTTTCCATCCCTCCAACCATCAGACATAATTGAACACCCATGAGTTTTCTAAGAATCCTTGTATCCTTTCATTAAATTATCAATATTGCCAACCTCCTCTAGTATCCATGTTCTCATCTCATACATGGATGGTGCTTTCAATCTGGGCCAAAACTTTCTAATAGCCTCACATAATGCCGAAAAGTATGGGCTATTACACATGTTGAACAACAAAGCAGCCCTCCTCCTCACACACAAAAAAAAAATAAAAAAAATCTCCCAATCACCCTACACACTTCTTTTTTTCTCTCTCCCTTCTTCCGCCTTGAATTCAATGTGGTTTGTCGTTGTTCATTGCTAACAAATTAGTTCATACGACCCTTACTCGTCACTGGTTGGTTACCAGAAGATCCACTGCCAACAAACACATCATTACCCGCGCCAACGCTATCACTACCAGAACCGGAACATTATGTCGTTCTGCCGCTCCCTATACCTTGAAACACCTCATCTGTTGTATCTTTCTCATCATGACAATCTTTCAAACCCATTCTACACTCATTGGCTTCTTCTGTCACTTTTGGGCACAACTTTATCCCATTGTAGGTTCCAACCAAGTGATGCTTTAGGCAAGTCGTGCCTCCCATACACCTTTGACCACAAAATTTATAGAATACATAATTTCTATGAGCTTGTTCAAGTGGATTATCGGCCACATATTTCTAAGAAAAATCTCTCTTCCTTCTGATATCTTTCTCGTTTTGGTTCACTAAAAAATAAAAAATTCACAAGTCACAAACTCACAAATCATAAATCAGTAATCTCAATTCACAATAAATGACAAATAACATACTAACATCAAGTATTTAACCATAGAAAATAATGGTCAACCACAAGTACAAAAAACAAGACACTACACCATAGGGCAACACCAAAAAATCACCATTGTCGAGTGGTGGCCGCATGATGGACTAAACAAGTTAAATCCATACCATACACACACCATAGTGGACCAAAATATGCAATGTTGTACGATAGGTGTTGCTATGCATTTTGTTTCATCTTTTCAGTTTTTTTAGGTGGCCTACTATGGTGTGTGTATGACTTCATGCAACCCATGCTTCTTCAAAAGTGTATGGGAGGCAGTGCATTGTTTTCTATAACGTGGCCCAAAATATGAACAAAGCAAACGGACCCAAATACTTTAGGAGTATGGTGAAAGATGTACTTTTGGTGTCAAAATTTTCTATGGATAACCAGTAACCACCTTCAAGAATCTTGATAGGGGAATACATAGGTTGCCATAAGAATGGCTTCATTGCAGTAAGACTTTAGAATTGACATGCCCACCAGAAGTGATCTCAGGACCTCTAAGAGGTGGTTGTTCTTCCATTCCGCATCATCATTCTATTGCAGAGTTTATGGTTAGGATGGTTGAAACTCTACTCCTTGTTCTACAAAATAATTGTACAACTCATGATGTAGATATTCCTTGGCATTGTCAGAATGAGAACACTTGATCTTGGTGTCGTATTAGGTGAAAATTATGAAAAATCTTAGTAATCCTGGAAGCTTCATCCTTACTTATCATGAGGTATATCCATGACAGTCTTTTGAAAATTAAACCGGTGCCAACCGGTATTCATGGGTGACCCGGTTCAAAGAGATCCAACCAAGTTGACCCAAGTCAACCCATGATGTGAAATTGATGATAGAGGTAAAGCAACTCTTCATTTTCCCAATGAAGAGAGATTCAGTTTTGAGGGGAGTCGTTTAATACTCTGGTAGTGTATGATGCTTTATAACAAGCACTCGGAAATAGTTCACATGACATACATTAACTCAAATTAAACTGGCTAAACATCCCACTATCACTAAGTCACAGTTCTAAAATTAGATTAGTTGAACAATCCTGATCTCTTATTTATGGACACTTTTTTGTTGAAACAGGACCATTGAATATATTTTATTTTCAACCATCCAATAACTGTCCACCAATCCGATGGTCAATGACCAAATAAGCAATATTTTTGGTTTGCTATACATCTAAATTTGTAGATGATAATATAGACAATTGATGTAGGACAACTAACCACTTGCTCTGAAAGCTCGAACTGATAGAGCGCGGCGAATCAATCCCTTTATCTCTTGGCCTAGGCCCCACATTCCATGGGTTAGGTCCTCGGCCGAACCCCCCTCGTGGGCCCCACATCACATGGGTTCCGCCTCACACGGGCCGCCCACCCCGAGTGTGCCCTTGCATCCCACAGGCCACCCCACTTGGCCCGGTGTGAAAATGCTCTTGCATTAATCACCCCGGTGAGGAGTCTCAAACATGAGACCTACTCTGATGCCACTTTGACGCAGGACAACTAACCACTTGCTCTAAAAGCTCAAACTGATAGAGCGTGATGAATCAATCTCTTTATCTCATAGCCTAGGGCCCACATCCCATGGATTAGGTCTTTGGCTGAAACCCCCCCCCCCCCACATTACATGGGTTTCGCCTCAACCACCTACCTCAAGTTTACCCCTGCCTCCCATAGGCCATCCCACTCGAGCCCAATGTGAAAATGCTTCTGCATTAACAATTTAGTTTGAAATACTTTTATGCCATGTAAGCAATTTCTAAGTTATTCTTAAATGCATGTGTATCATCTATCATGCTCATCACTCTCTGCCAAGTATCTTACCTTACACACAACTACTTGAGGTTGCTAAATCCATGTGCGTGGGAGCCATACACATCCACATGCAGGGACACACGTGTAAGATCTAAGCTTTCCATCAGGTAAGGTACTTTGTTTACAAGTATCAAAACAAATTAATTGTTAGAAAAATAATTTTAACTACCAATTTAGTTTGCACTTTGTAGCTTAGTTGAAGAGTGAGTTTGTCTGATTTTTTAGGCACAAGATCTAAGTATTATTTCAAACCTTGTGGAAAGCTCAGTTCCATGACTCGTTTCATATCGCACGTGTTTTCTCATGTGGGTGTGTGCGGATTTACACATGTGTTGTTATAGAAAACAGATATATACTTGTGGAATTAGCAATCCTCACAAGATACAAATTCAGATTTTTCTATCTGCAAGATACTAGTTACGATTCAAATTGCAGTTACCAAAAAGTCCATTGAAGGATGGTCTTATGCATTCAAATGCATGGTGTACCAGATGTTCGAGCTATGTGGGGCCCACCTGTGCTGTGTATATGGAATCCAAATCATGAATGTAGTGCCCCACAATAGCACCACTCATCCCAAGAATCATCTCTATCAAAAACTCATGTGGGACACGCCACAAGGAGCAATGTGCAACACGCATAAAATTGCATTTGGATACATGGGATCCACCAAGAAAAGAAATTGGATTCCCTTTGATGAGACAACTAGGGCTTTTTGGAGACAGAAAAAAGTATAGATTCTGCAACATAATCATTAAACTTATCCACAGTGGCAGTTCCCTGGCACATGAAACGAGGTGACTGTCTATAATAAAATTAGGATTTCCACTTGTAGTTGTATCTAAATAGCCCCCCATTTTTTGAATTCATAATTTTACAGGTACCATGGAAATAATCGTTGCATGGTCATTAAGTTATCCGTGGAATCCAAACGGATTTCACATGCCAAACATTCTGAATACCTTGCCTTTGAATGTGTCTCTTCATCCTGGGCAGTTAGCATGATACTGGGTTGGATGACATACAGACACAGTGGCCCCACATTCCATCTGGAAATTTGTATAGTGGGTTCCCCCCCTCCCCTATTGTTGCTGGAGAAAGTGGATGGTTTTTTCTCGTGGATCAAAAATACTGAAATCTTACTCCCCCTCAACTGTAATCATATTGGTCCTTGGTTTTGAATGGAACTCTTTTGGTGAAGACTTGGGTTTACGATCCAACATTGTTCTTTGACATGCCGCCTTTCCCCATAATGGGTACATAGAAGCTTATCCTCATGTGTAGATAGGATGTTTTCTTTTCCAGGTCCTGCTCCTTTGAAAGCTTTAAAATCGATTGCTAGGGTAGACCTTTCAAGAATTGCTGAGTTACTTCCATTGTTTACCTGTTGATTAGCCCCACCCCTAGTGTAATTATACACAGATTCTGAAGGAGGCAAGGAATTCCTCCAAGAACCTGTGCACGCTGTAACTCAAAATCAAGGGTAAGACCAACTAAAAATTTAAAAATCCTTAGGGGCTCCAGTTGTTTCTTGGTATCTGCTGGTTTGAAGGTAATGGCTTGACAATGGTCAGTTCCTTGCACCATAAAAACGGTCCAGTTCCTCCCATGATTGGCATAAGCTGGCAAAGTATTCTTCAATGGACTTTTGCCCTTGCTGGAGATTGGCAATCTCTATATGAAGCTCATAGAGATGGGTCAAGTCATTGCTGTTGAGAAAATGTCTTTGCAATAGTATCCGATATCTCCTTTGCTGTCCTAAAAAAATAACAGCACATGACTTATTTTTGGGTTGCATTGCCATTACAGTGTAACAATCAAGACATGACAGTCAGATCTTCACTTTGCCAATCATCATGGGATGGATCCTCAACTGATGGTTCTCTTTTGTTTCATGCTATAAATCCAAGTTTCTTCATAGCTCCAATGTGCACCTTTGCGGACTGCAACCACTCCAGGTAACATTTACTATCCAATGTAATGGTGGTGATCACAAGTCCAGGATGATCATGTTGTCCATCATCATCTGGGCCTTTTGATCAACACTAGAACTTCCCTTCATCTCAAATTGAAGGAAATGAACCAACCAATGTAATAGATCGGGCCTTTAGAATCCACTACTACTGTTGGTGACCACGCTAGTGCTGCAAACAACAAAAAAAATGGTGGCTTGTGAACCCTGCCTCAATTGTTGGGAGGGCCAGATGGGTCTGCTAGTGCCAATTTTGGGGGCTGCGTGCCTAACTGTTGGTGCTTGTGGGACCTGATGATCCTTTTGGTGTTGGTCATTGGGGCGTGGGGCCTCACTGCTGGTGCCAATCAGATCTACTGTCCTTGAAGAGATCCCATTAGATCTTCCTATGACAATAATGGGTTATGCAATCCCTTCTTTCATCATTGTAAAAAAAATCCTAATGGGTCATTCAATTGGAACGGACCCTCAAAGTGAGGAAAAGAAGAAAATTGGAGATAAGAAAGAGAAGAGGATGGTGGGTGGATGGTAGATGAGAGGGAGAAAAGAGGGAATTAATAAAGGCACTATACCATGATGAATCATGATATATCAAAAGAAGAGATCTGTGGAGAAAAGGAGAGAGTTATATCCCTCTCATATGATGGCTTTATTTATAATAAGAGAGGCTTATATGGAAATTACATATTACGCGAGATAAGAAAAGATAGAACAAAATAAATGTAGAGATCCACAGTATGGTACTCTGCAGGACTATATAGAATTGTGATCCATTCCTAACAATGTGACAACATGGATGTGTGTGGACAAGAGTAGAAAACCTACAGATGGCATGAGGAATTTTTTGGAATAGGTGAATGCCATGAATTATTGACTTTTAAAAAGCGCCTCATTTTTGTGGTCAAGGCAAACAACCATTTGGGTCCAGTTATGTGCAGGTTGGACCATTATCCTTTGTCAAGCAATTGAGAGCGGTGTTTGAAATATCGATACTATCGGTCGATATATCGGCCGATATTATCGTTATCACACCACTGCAAGACGATAAACCCCCGATAACCCCCGGAAGATACCAAAAAATTCCAAATTCAGATGTCGGCCGATATATCGTCGATATCGCACCATAAAAATCGGATCCGGGTTGTGGAGAATAAAAAAAAAAAAAAATTGAATTAGAAAAAAAAAAAGAAAAAAAAAAAAGAAACAGAAAAAAGAAAGAAATCGGAGAGTACCTGGCTGTTTGTAGCGGTGATCGGAGGTGGATTTTCTGCCATTTTCTTCAACTTCCCTCTTTCTCGGAGATTCCGGCGAGGAATTAGGCGAATCGACGAACCGTTCCTTCCGGAACGAGATTCGAGGGGAAGAGCCTTGCGTGCGTGGTGAAAGAATCAGATCCGACTGCTTGGATGGCGGTGGGTGAAAATGGAGAGGGAAAGTGAAAGAGGGGCGGGATGGGGAAATCGGATTGCGTATGAGTTACTCAGTACGCTCTATCGTACTGAGTAAACTCTGTAGGGCCCATTGTGTAGTTTTTTAGTTCATCCACACCGTCCATTCGTTTTTCCATATCATTTTAGGGATTAAGCCTAAAAATAAAATATATCAAAATCTCAAGTAGACCGTACCAAAGGAAACATTGGAAGTATTGATTTCCACCGTTGAAATATTTAGAAGGCCCCCAATGATGTTTATTTGTCATCCAAACTATTCATAATATCACAAAGACATGATGATGAATGGAAAAAACAAATATCATCTTGATCTAAAACTTCTGTGGGCCTCAAGAACTTTTCAACGGTAGACTTCAATTCAAACCGTTTCAGGTGGTGTGGTCCACTTGAGCTTTGGATATGATTAATTTTCCTTTTAAAGCCCTGAAATTATATGATAAAACGGATGGACGGATTTGATAAAATGCGTGAATGACAGTGGGCCTCACTGTGTACTCAGTACACAGTGCGCAATTCGCTTCCGCGGTGGCTCGTCGTGGTGCGTGGTGCGTTACTCAGTACGCTCTTATCGTACTCAGTAAACTCACTCGGGCCCACCTTTAATGTATGTGGTCCATCCACGCCACCCATCCTTCCAATTTCTAATTTAAGGGTTGATCCTAAATTTATAAAAATCTAAGATCATACCACAGGAAACAGTGGTGATACTGATTTCCACCGTTAAAACCTTTCTCCACTGTTTTCTATGGTGGGATCCACTCGAGCTCTGGATCTGACCCATTTTTTGGCTCATGCTATAAAATGATCTTTCAAATGTATGGACGGTGTAGATAGAAAAAATACATCATGGTGGGACCCACGTAACTTGATGACATCTCGTGCCCCTTAGTGACGGGCGTTCGTACGAGATTGTGTACTAGTACGCTCTTATCTTCCTGAGTAAACTCTGTTGGGCCCACCGTGATTACACGTGGTTTATCCACGCCGTCCATCCGCTTTTACTGATCATTTTAGATGTTGAGCCCAAAATTGAACCATATCCACAACTCAAGTGGACCACATTACAGGAAACAGTGTTGAATGAACGTTGACCATTAAAACGTTGTGGGAGCCATAAAAGCTTTGGATCAACCTAATATTTATTTTTCCTTCATCTGGGTCTTTAGGACCCAATCAACAAATTGGATACCAAATAAACAGTACAGTGGACCTTAGGAGGATTTTAATGGTGGATATCCAATCATTATTGTTTTCCTTTGGTGCTCTGTGGGGGCCATCATGATGTTTATGTGTAATCCATGCCGTCCACCCATTTTTCCAAATCATTTTATGATATGAGCCCAAAAATGAGATTGATCCAAATCTCAAGTGGACCGCACAGTGTTGATTGAACGCCCACCATTAAACACTTCTTGGAGGCCACAAAAGTTTTGGATCAAGCTAATATATATTTTTTCCTTTCATACAAGTCTGTATGACTTGATCAACAGTTTGGTTACAGTGGGCTCAGGAGGTTTTTAATGGTGGAGATTCAATCACTACTGTTTTCCCATGATGGACGGCGTGGAAAAAACAAATACATCATGGTGGGGTCCACATAGCACTGCCCCACAATTCTTCACTTACCAGTTACCTGTAAGGAAATGGGCCCCACATGCTAGAGTTACTATCACACCACTGCATGGGTGGGGCTCACTGCAGGCTGACAGGACGAACGGGCGTGGTTTTCCCAGATCCACAGAGGTG
Source organism: Magnolia officinalis (assembly GCA_021015155.1). NCBI lineage: Eukaryota > Viridiplantae > Streptophyta > Magnoliopsida > Magnoliales > Magnoliaceae > Magnolia > Magnolia officinalis. The sequence continues at coordinate 111,793,702 of JAJHSJ010000004.1, forward strand.
GGTGGATCCCTCACTGTGGGGCCCACTATGATATATTTCATCACATCTATTCCGTTCATCCATTTTGAAAGATCATTTTAGAGCATGATCCCAAAATGAAGAATATAAAAATCTGAGGTGGACCACACCATAGAAACGTTTATGATTGGATATCCACTTTGTAGTCCACTTAAGCCATGGACCTGCCTCATTTTTTGTATATAAATTAAAATGATCTGAGAAAAATTAGGACCCTATACAAAGGAAATTTATTATGTGCTTCTTTTTTTTGAGATGTTATGATTTAAAAGTGTGTGTTATTAAGGGTCTTTTTAACAATCCCCAAAGTTTCATTAAAAAATTCAACCATTTTCCCCATTTCCCCATGTTTCCCAAAAAGTGCGATAAACTATGCAAATACAAACGATATATCCCATGCGATAACCGATACGTGTCTGAATCCCAAGGGTGCGATACATTGTGCGATACCAATATTTCGAACACTGATTGAGAGGAGCACTTCATTTTATTTGGGCAATTCTGTATCCAGCTTTCAGTCACACAATCTTGCTTGATTCCTCAGGTATGGTGATGGTCCTTCCCTTCTACATTCAAAATTGATAGTTGCAGGTGCCATATTCAAGCTTGTCGTGAAGGATAGGGGAATTCCTTAAAATGGATGTTCAGGTGCTTCAAATTTACGGGGATCTTTTATAATTCTCAAATGAAATTTTAAGAGTTGGAATAGAGATATGGCAAGAGAGGAGAGAAAAAGGAAAGAAGGCTTCTGTTAATAGCGATGGAGGTATTATACATCTGATGCTAAAGAAAAACAAAATAAAAATAGTTTGAATACATGTTAAGGTGGGAGGAGATTAATTGGAGACATCAAGGTTGACATGGTCGGACAAAGTGACAAATTCACTATGTTTTTCATTGGATGGAAATAATAATAATAATAACAACAACAACAATGTTGACATGGTCGGAAAAAGTGACAAATTCACTATGTTTTACATTGGATGGAAATAATAATAATAATAATAATTGAAGAACCATGTGGATTATGTAATGTACCAGAGGGAGGCCGTGGAGAACCCTGAAGACATTGGGAGAGGCTACTTAACTCGCATTTATTATAACTTGCAAATGTTTGGCAACCCCTATCATCCCGTCCATTCTGAATCTCTTAATGTTAAAAGGTTATTTCCTGAAAGCACTCAGTCACTAACCCTGGTTGCATTCGTTCTCTGTATGCCTTTTGATATCTCCAGCACTTCCTCCAGTTACTGCTTGCTTGTTGTTGCTAGGAGGTGATAAGTTTCTGTCAATGCACCAGGTGCAAGCGGTAGGCTGAACAATACTCATCACAAAATGAAATCTCTTTGGACATCT
>JAJHSJ010000004.1:111795175-111884441 GCA_021015155.1 Magnolia officinalis
ACGTCGTATTGAGGTAGGTTCGGGATCTGCAACAGGTACAGTAGATTCGGGTTGAGTAATTGGTGGTGGATCTGTACGTGGTCGAAGTGAAGTAAACCTGCAACGGACGAGGGAGAGTTCTTGAGGCAACCGGAATTTCTGGAAAAGCGGTTAAACCAGGAGGGTTTGAAGTGCGGAGGAGGAGGAGATGAATGAAAAGCAATGTGTTCAAGAAAGAACAACATTTCGTGAAACCGAACACGACGAGAAACAGGATCATAACACCGAAAACCCTTCTGAGTTTCCCCAAATCCCAAGTACATACATTTGATTGATTTGGAGACAGTTTGTGACGTTCACGTGAAGCCAGGTGAACATAACAGATACAACCAAAAACACGAAATGTGGAATATGCAGGAGGGTAAGCCGATGAGAGCAAAGTAGGGAGATTTACTGTTCAGAACCTTGGTTGGCATCCGGTTAATCAAGTAGATAGAATGTAACATTGCTTCCGCCCAGAAAGAACGAGGAACACTCATAGCTGTCATCAGGGTGTTGGCAGTTTCAACAATATGACGATTTTTTCGTTCAGCCACCCCGTTCTGTTGTGGAGTATCAGAACAGGTGGTCTGATGAATAATCCCATGACTTTGAAGAAATGTACGAAAATCTGTTGAGAGTATTCCCCCCCTGAGTCAGAACGAAGAGTTTGAACTGGAACCTGAAATTGAGTCTTTACCATAGAGTGAAAGGACTTGAATTTTTCAAAAACCTGTGACTTCGAATGCAAAAAGTAAATCCAAAGTGTAACGTGTGAAATCATCAATGAATATAACATAGTATCGTAACCCAGAGAGAGACATTATTGGTGAAGGACCCCAGACATCCGTATGCAAAAGTCAAACATAGAAGATGATTTGTAGTACTTAGGGAAAATGGAACACACTTACTTTTTGAAAGACAACATGAAGAACAAGAATAATCCAAATCATTTTTATTAAGAGAAATATTCCCTAACATGCCAGACGAAATTAACTGAAGTAACCGATCAGAATGTGGATGACCCAGGCGAAAGTGCCACAATTTCCACAATTTATTTGCCGAATAAATATCTGATGAAGATGGAGAAAAGAAACAACGAGCCGGAGTGACAGATGGATCAAAATCCAGCACGTACAGACGACCATGCCGCCTACCCCTCCCAAGTACCTTCCCCGTTGCCAGATCCTGCACAAAACAACAATTGGGAAGAAATATGACTAAGCAGTTATGGATGTGAGTTGACCAACTGAAATTAAATTGGAGGAGAGGTTAGGGACATGAAACACATCACGAAGGTGAACTGGCGATGAGCAGAAGGAGAGAAAGTCAATGATCCAACAGACTGAATAGGTAGTCTAGTGCCATCCGCAGTAGAAATAGCCTGATTGCCGGTTGTAGGGACGAATGTTACGAAGATGGGTACAGCACTGGTCATATGATTGGAAGCACCCGAATCGAAGAACCATGTAGAAGATGGGGATGTACCTGACATACCAGGCCGCAGAAAGGGCCTGAACGATTTGCTGGAGCATCGCAGGAGTCAACGGAGATGAAAGACCTTCAGCGGAAGCAGTAGATGCAGAATCACTAACAGACGGCTCACAAGAAATAGTGGCAGCAGCAGTAGCAGAAAGAGCACGACCACGGCCACGACCCACGACTTCCACGTCCAGCCCGAACGAAGATGCATTGGCACGTGTACGGCAGTCCTGAATACCATGACCAGTCCGTCGACAATAAGCGCACCATTCCTTGCATTGAGAGACAACATGACCCACCTTTTGCACCCGCGACAGTCAAAGGAGAGGAACCAGAACCACGTGTTGGTGTGGAGTGGTGGACACAGCAAGCACCATATCAGATGAGCCCGGAGTTGAGGAAGGAAGAGAGAGAACTTTCAGACGTTGTTCCTCAGCCAATAAATCATTAATAACTGAATTCAGTGAAGGAGTAGGGCTACGGTTCAAGAGAGCAGCCCGACAATGCTCAAATTCCGGACGTAGCTTCATAAGGAATTGACGAACTTGCGTACTCTCGCGCATAGATTGGAATATTTTAAAGTCATTAGGAAATGGTGGATCCATCATAGCCATCTCTGTCCAAATTGTGACAATTTTGGAGTAAAATAATGAATACTGTCGTTACCCTGAGTAAGGTTAACGAGATCCTGTTCCAGGCGGTATAACCGGGCTGCATTATACTCTGTTGATAAATCGTCTGGAGATGTTCCCACATTGCCTTAGCAGTGCGATGAGGTGTAAGACCAACAGCAATGGACCGATCGACGGAATCAAAAATCCAGGTAATAATCCTTCCATTGTTCATTTCCCAATCAGCTAATTTGTCGGCATCGGTGGAAGTGGGGGATAGGAGCGGATCCATCAATAGTCCCCACAAACCACGACCTTGAGAAAGTTCTGAAAATGGATGGCCCACAAAGAGTAGTTGGTACCATCAAAAACTACAAAGTGGGGCCTCTGTACGATGAGTTCTTGTCCATTGATCTGAAGTAATGTAAAGCAGACAAGAAGTTGCAGCAGAAGAAGGTCGTAGAAGTACCGTACAGCAGGAGATACCCAAGGAATTGCAGTTTCTGGATCTGGCAAAGGAGCTCTGGATCTGGATCTGGATCAGGGAGGCCCGTGCAGGGCAGGGTAGCAGTAATCAGCAATCAGCAATCACAGCAATCAGCAATCAGCAATCAGCAAATCAGCAACCAGGGAGGCCGTGCAGGGGGGATCGGATCTGGAGCCTGAAAATCGTGCAGGGGTGACCGGAAAAATCAGTGTGCAGGGGTGACCGGAAAATCGTGCAGGGTGACCGGACGCAGCAGGGGTGACCGACGCAGCAGGGGTGACCGGAAAAATCGTGCAGAGGTGACCGGACGCAGCAGCGGGGTGACCGGAAATCGTGCAGGGTGACCGGACGCAGCAGGGGTGACCGGAAAATCGTGCAGAGGTGAACGGACGCAGCAGGGGTGACCGGAAAATCGTGCAGGGGTGAGCAGGAGCAGGGACCGGAGCAGGCAGGGAGCAGGAGTGACCGGAAGCAGCAGAGGGAGCAGGGAGCAGGGAGGCGGATCTGGCAGCAGGGGTGACGGACGCGGCAGGGAGGCCGGACGCAGCAGGGACGCAGCAGGGGAGTGGCCGGATTTGGATCAGTATTGCTTGATACCATGAAAACAGTGAATCCAAAAAGGTTTTCTGTGTATTTGAGACACCCAATAGGTTGAATATATAGCATACACTCATCTATAACAGGAAAGGAAAGATATTACAATCATCTATACAAGGTAAGAAGATATACAAGGTAGTATGTGAGCTGTCTAACAGAAACCACATTAATTCCAAGAATGATATGGTGTATCACAAGGCATTGTAATGCATATACATATGGTTGTGTAACTTTCTATGATAAACACAGGACATAGGCATTTAAGGTGGATCCATTTACTAAATTATGTTCTTTTTGGCAGTAAAACTTTGGCAAAATTATATGTTTCTATTCTGAGTATCTCATGGAAATTGGGTTCTATGTAAATAAAATGTAATTTGTTGGATGGTATGGTGTTGGGCAGGCTCCTACCAGCCATAGAAAAGAGAACTTTATGAGCATAGAGCACAAGCCTATACTTGTTATACTACTATCAAAATCTACAAAATTTTCCAGATTGCTACCAAAATTATCTGGGAAAACCACCACAAATTCTTTTAAGTTCCAATACTATCTGATCTGCTGACAAATTGACCCCATGCTCTGGGAACCCAAGCACTAGACATCCCTTCTAATGATGTGTTTGGGGTTTTTTTTTCCTTTAGGAACCTTCTACCAAAATCAATAAAATTTTCCAGATTGCTAGCAAACTTAGCCGTGTGAAAACCACCATCAAATTCTTGTAAGATCCGATACTGTCTATCTGATCCACTTCCAAATTGGCCTCATGCTCTGGGTACCCAACAAGGGTCTTTTGGTGCCTTTTCTTTAGAAATGTTGGAGCCAGTTGCTATTTTGGTTGTGAACTTGTGATTGAAGCATTCGATTTTGAGTTGCAAGGACCTTTATTTATTTATTTATTACAGAAGCTTACAGGTAGATTTTATCTGGTCCTGTCAGTTTCTAACCGTTTTTGAGTTTTAGGTTGCAATTTGGATGTTCTGGCTGCTAATGCTCATTTATTGCCTATTATAGAACATTTGTTGGTTGTATTGTTCATTTGATGTTTCTTTTATCACAAACTGTCGATCTAAGCCTGAATGAAATTGCTAGAGCATGGTCCTTCCTTTGGGTAGCAACTTTATGTAGAGATCCATGACAGAAAAGAGATGATTCTATGCTAGAAGTAAAAATGAATTGAAAGTAAAGTTAATCCATAAGTTGCAAGAGTAACTAGATCAACTTGTGCTTGCATTTTGTATTGCACTGAGAAGGGCAGGATCATGAATGTACAGGTGGCAGCATTGCCTATTCAAGTGTAAAGGTTCTGGTTTGGAGAAATATATGGAAGACCTTGGATTTTTTTACAGAGTGATTCTAACTCAGGGAAATCTGTGGAGCACACTTGTTTCATGAAACTTGACTAAAGGTTTCCTGACTATGAGAAATCAGAGGATTTTGAACCATAAATTTATCATCCCAAGGACAAGCAAGTGTTGATAGAATGGAGCTTTATCGAACTAATATATGATGAAACAATGATAATATGAGCACGAGGAACTTTGAGAGAATGTTGAGCATCATATTTATGATTAAGATGGTGAATGCTAGTAATTAATGGCATTAAGGAAGACAAAGGTGTCACACCTGTATTCGACACCTGAATTCTCTCGACTCAAATCCTGCACCCGAGGACGCGACTCAATAGATTCACGACCTAAATTCCAAACACATACCACTACATAGTATCCATAAATGTGATATTTTTTTTTAAACTAAAGACATGAACATTAACATAAAGAAATAAACGTCCACTTCTTAAAATACTAAATCATCAGCATCATTAACTAAAGTTATATATAAACTTCCTATTCCTTATATAAATCATCAGCATCATTGACAAATTTTGGAATTTTAGAAATTAAATCAGTAAATCTGAATTTTCTGGAATTAAATTATTAAATCTTGGAAAAAAAAAAAAAAAGAAAAAAAAAAAAGAAATAGCCAAACAACATAGCATAATCCAAAACTAAAGATTTTATAAGAGACTGATGATAAAAGAAAAGCAAATAGAAAAACAATTGCATCTATGAGGTAAACTCACCAAGATCCCTTCTTTCGTTCTCTCTCTGTTCACGTTTCTTCTCTCTTTTTGTTTCTCTCTCTCTCCACGTTTCTTCTCTCCTCTCTTTTTTTTTTTTTTTGTTTTGCAAAGGGTTATGGAAACCCTAGGATGGCCCCTCCCCCCCCCCCCCCCTATATGTGTGCATGCATGGGTGTGCGTGTGGTGTGCACATGTGTGTGGTGTGCATGCAACGCATGTGTGAAGTGCATGTGTGTTGAGAGGTTGTGAGCATGTATGACGTGTGTGGCATGTCTGGCGCGCTTGTGTGATGTGTACGTGTGTGGTATCTATAAAATATATATGTGTATATATAACATTATAATTAATTATATACCATGGTTGTGTTAAGATTTTGCACAAATTAATGATAGAACATAGCCAATCCATGAACACTTTGCATGTCACTAACAATTCTTAGTGTGGGCCAGTCATAAAGTTGCACTTTCTGAGATTTATGTACAATTTCTCCATTTTCAATACCTTTAGAACTTCTCACAGATGTTGAACATACCTTTCTAACGAAGGGCCATAGCAATTGATTCATTAGCTACATGAAGTTACTAGGAACATAAGATGACTCGATGGCATTACCAACCACTTGTGCAATGATGCGGACATCGCGGTGCACCCTTTAGAGTAGTGTACCAGAGGAGGAGGCGTCGCCAACATAGTACCGAATCGGAGGAGTTGATGTGTATGGACGTCGGGTCCATCGGACCCATTTTCTGACACGCTACACCTATGCGATAGGGTGTGAAATCAGTGGTCTCTTTTTCAGTACAATGAAGTGTAGGTTATATCTTTTGCCAGAAGATAAGGTTGTTAAAATATAAAATAAATGTGTGGAAAAAAAATGAGGTTTTGGGTGATCGAGAAGCGGAATTGTTGAATCTTTTGCATGAAATTCAAATCCTTGATATTAAAGAAGAGAAAGGTTAGCTATCAGACGATGAAAGAGCTTGGAGGGAAATCCATAGTGCCAAGTACAATGCTAGATTGGAAGAGGAAGCAATAAAATGGAGGGGGCAACGAAGACGTGCTTTTTGGTTGAAGAAGGCAACAAGAACACAATTTTTTCATGCCATGGCAAGTGCTTGTTCTAGAGTAAATAAATTAAATCTGTGGTAGTGGAGGGGAAACGAATTGAAGGTAAAAATAAAGTATGCATGGCAATAGTTAATTTTTATAAGAAGCTTCTGGCAAAGGGAAAATTAGAAGAGACTAAAGTTAGACAATTTGCCATTTGATGATTTCAAGAGAGGAGACAAAATGTTTGAAAACGTTTTTAAGAAGAGGAAATAAAGAATGCAATTTCTGAGTTGAACAATGACAAAGCACATCGGTTGGATGGTTTTTTTATATCATTTATCAAAAAAATTGGTAGCTCGTAAAAGGTGATGTGATCAGCTATATTAATGAAATCTTCGAAAAAGGTTGTATAGCTCAGGAGTTAGGTGCGGTGTTTATTACTCTAATCCCAAAAAAAAAAAAAAAAAGGCGGAAAATTTAAAGGATTATAGACCCATTAGTCTCTCAGGGGGTTTGTATAAGATTTTGATAAAGTTGTAGGTTTCAAGATATAGAGCAGTAATTGGAAAGGTCATATTTATATCTCAAGGGGCGTTGTGGCAGCACGTTAGATTGTGGATAGTGCGTTGGTGGTGATGAATGTATCGACTAATGCAACACGAGAGGCTCGAAAGATGTGGTGTGCAAGCTAGATGTTGAAAAAGCCTATGATCATGTGCACTAAGAGTTTCTCGATGACATGCTAGGACGTTTTGGGTGTAGTGACAAATGGCAGGCTTGAATCCAGGTGTGTGTTGAGTTGGCTAAATTCTCAGTAATGGTTAATGGGTTTCTGAATGGCTTTCTCTCATATTCTGAAGGATTGCAACAAGGTGATCCTCTATCTCCTTATTTGTTTGTGGTAGTAATGGGGGCGTTAGTAGAATGATCGATAGAGGTGTATCGGCAGGCCTTCTAAGAGAATTTAGAGTGGATAACTCGGATTTTCATATCACTCATTTATAGGATGCTGATTATACTCTTCTATTGTGTGAGGCAGATGAAGTAATGGTGGATAATCTTCAATTATTATAATTTGTTTGAAGTGGTATCGGATTTAAAAGTCAATATTAGTAAAAGTGAGTTATTGGGGGTCGGTATTTCTAGAGAAGAGGTGCCTTCATTTGCTAGCTTTTTTGGTGTAGGGAAGGATCCTCTCCATCTACATATCTTGGTCTCCCTTTATGTTTAGTAAAACCCACAAAACATTTATGGGATAAGGCTGTGTGGAGAGATTCGAAAGAAAGCCATCTTAATGGAGGACTAGGCATCTATCATTGGGACGTTAAACTTCAAGGCGGTGGTATTGAATCATCTGATTTATTTCATATCGACCTTCAAATGTCTGAAATCAATGTTGGTCAAATTGGGGGGGGGGGGGGGGGGGGGGGGGGGGGGGGGAGGGGGGAGGAGGGATTTTTGTGGCAAGGAGCGGAAGAAAAACATTGTTTTCATCTTATGAAGTGGGAGGATGTGTGTAAGCCATGGGATGAAGGGAGGGGAGTGGGGTTGAGAAGTTTGGAGGTCATGAATGTAGTTTTGTTGGGAAAGTGGGTTGGAGGTTTGGGGTACAAGAGGATAGTTTGGGGGGGGGGGGGGGGGGGGGGGGGGGGGGGGCTCAATAAAATGCAAAGTATGGGAAGGAGTAGGTTTCTCCTTGCGGAATGGGTTGAGTATAATGTTTTGGGAGGCCATATGGGTGGGGGATTGGAAATTGAGTGTGGTCTTTTCTAGGCTAGCAAGGTTATCGGTTGAGGTAAATGTATTGGAGGTGAGTTGGTTTAACTTGCAAGGAGAAGTAGTAATTTGGACCCTGTCGTGTGGAAGGAATCTAAATGATGATGAGTTCGAGGAGTTTCTCAATTTGGTAAAGTTGCTTGCCAAAGTCTGAGCGGTGATAAATGAGTCAGATTCGTTGATGTAGTTGAAAAAGAAATCCGGAAAGTTCTCCGTAAGATCCCTCTTCAAGACGCTCAGTGCGAAGGGGATAATGGTGAGATTAGCCAGTCTACTTATGTATGGCAGTATGGTGCTCTCCAAAGGTTGCTACTTTTGTTTGGCTTGTGGGATGCAACAAGGTGCTAACAGTTGGCAATCTCCACAAGAGAAAGATGATTCTTCCGAATGTTTGTTTAATGTGTTATCAGGATAAGGAAACGATAGATCATTTATTTTTTCATTGTTCATTCACAAGAAGCTGTGGGTAAGTTTTTTCGAGTTCGAAATAATATGGGAATGGCCATCTTCCATCGCTCTTTTTTCTTCTTTTTTATTATTATTATTTTTTATGTGGCATGGTGATGACTTGGAAAGAGTGGAAAAAAAGTTTGGCATTTATGCTTGCTAGTGGGAATCTAGTTTTTATGGCTGGAAAGAAACAATCGAATCGAAGCTTCAGGAATTGAACGGGGTGAGCTACGGAGGTGTCAATAGGATTAAGATGAATGTCATGGAATGGGCAATTACATCCAAGGCTGTTGTGCAATTTCCTGATAATTGGCTTGAGTTGTAATTTTCTTCTTTTGGTTTGTATATATTTGTAAATTTGCTTTGGCCACTATTAATAAGATGTTTCAATGTTAATAAAAAAAGCCATTTGTTTCAAGGTTTTTCATTGCATCAGAGTTGGTCCTCTTATTGGCTAGCCATCTATTCCCTTCGTCCTCAAGCATTTGATCACATGTCCTACTAATCTCATCCCCATGGTTCGTTTTCTTCCTCTTTCCTTCATCTCCTCTTAAATCTATTGTACCATTAGGCTCTTCTTTGCCAATCTCATTATCTGCCTTCATAGTCTTTATCTCGCGAAAGAAATCTATTCTCTCATTAATTCTAATAATATCCAACCCCAACACCATATTCTTCTTTGCTTGCCAAAAAAAAAAACTTTTGCTTTTTTCTCAAATCAATCCCCCTTACGTCTCCATCTTCAAAACAGTTTTTTTTTTTTCCTGAAGCCATAATACTTTTTAAAAGAGTTATGAAAAAGATCATTCCATCCTTAGAAAAGAATGAAAATCATCATAATCATAATCATCATCACCCTCTCTCTCTCTCTCTCTCTCTCTCTCTCTCTCTCTCTCTCTCTCTCTCTCTCTCTCTCTCTCTCTCTCTCTTCCTTTTCCATCCCTTCTCTCTTTATCCAAGCCGAAAACTAAGTCCAACCCGGTCCCCTCCTCTATTCAAAATGATCTATTGCATTTTTTCAAACCTCTTCCACCTGTGATTTTCATCTTATATTATATTTCAGCCCTCTACTCTCTTAGTCCTTCAAATAGTACCAAGCTAGTTTCCATTAAAGTAACATACCACGATTATTGCTTGTGGAAAAATCAGTTTCTTCCTCTCCTTCGCCTATAGGGAGTTGAGGAATTTATTTATCGTTTTTTCTACCTCATTGTCTTTTTTACCCGACTCCTTTCCAAACCCAAAATTTTGAAAGGGGGGATTTTGTGGGTAAATTCATATTGTCCTATATCAATGCCAATCTTTCTTAGGAAGTACTTACACAAGTTGTTGGTCTAGCCAATTCGTATTTTGTTCGGCTTCATCTTGAGATTGCTTGTACTCACTAGCCTTAAGCTTCTCCGTCTTTTAATACTTTGCACCTTCAGTGTATTTTGATCAACTTACTAGTATTGACTATCTCGTCTCTAATGGAGACAAATTACGTTGGGCATGCAATGGCTTTGTGATGCAAGATAATTAACCACTTACTCTAAAAGCTTGAACTGATAGAGCATGGCGAATTAATCCCTTTATCTCATAGCCCAGGCCCCACTTCTCATGGGTTAGGACCTCGGCTGAACCCCCCTCGTGGGCCCCAAATCACATGGGTACCGCCTCACACGAGCCACCCGCCTCACATGGGCCGCCCACCTCGAGTGTGCCCCTGCATCCCACAGGCAACCCCACTCGAGCCCGGTGTGAAAATGCCCCCGCATTACTTTGGACCTAAATATGAGTAATTTATCAACTCTCTTCTCGTGTCCATTGTTACCTACCTTCAGCAAGTCAACAAGAAGCTCAGCTTCAAAAGTGCTCTACGTTGAAGTGCAGTCAGCCTCAAGCTCTTATAGCTTAGTGTGGTCATGGTGGTGGTTTCTTTGATGATTGTAGTGACCTAGATCTTGTTGAACAGTAGGATGGCCGAGGAATATTAGTGCGCAACAGAGTGGCCAAGGTGATTTTTTTTCACGGTCTTGACATATTCCAAATTCAGTCAAAAGATCTGAGATATTGTACAATGAAGCTTCACTAGTTACTGGAAACAAGAAGAAATTGTCAGAGAACACAAGATAGCTATCAGACCATGAGGACTGCAAACATGTGTTTATAAAGCCCTCTTCCACTTCTTACTATATGAGGGCTCCCAAAAGCTTACATTTCCAAAACTAACAAGTTGATTTGTCTCTTACATGTAAAAGGGATCAGCTTTTTTGCTTATTTATTTGTTAAATAGGACAAATTACTTCACTTATTAATTGCTAATCAAAGAGGAACTGTCTGATGTTTGCTTAAAAGAATGGCTAAATGTCTTCTTTCATTGCATTTTTGTCCAAGAATCGAAAGATCATTGCCTTCCAAGCTTCATGTTATTTTTGATGTGTATAATCTTTCTATTAAATGCTACAAAGTACAGATTTGGCAATAATTCGGCTAGGCAATTTACTGTGGTTAGGGTAGAAATCAGGGAATTTTACCCAATAAGTAGAAAGAAAATATATATTTGTTGAGTTTTTTTTATTTTTTTTCTTACTGGTGATTAATTCAAAGGTTAAATGGAAATAACTTGCAATGTAGTTGGGAAATTTCTTTTCTTTTTTTATTCTTTTTCTTTTTCTGAAAAACACAAATGGTTCACAAATTATTGTTTCAAGAAATCGGAAAATTGAACAGAGACTCAGTTAGCCAAATCTTTCTTTCTGCTACAGAAATTGGTTGAAGATGAAACCGAGAGGATTAAAGGATTTGCAATGGACTCAACCATTCCTTTTAGAGAAAGATTGAAGATAATGGCTGGCTTGGTTAATCCGGAGGATCTCCAATTGAACTCTGCTGAAAGGAAACTCATGCATGCCTACAACGAAAAGCCAGTGCTCTCACGCCCCCAACATAATTTTTATAGGGTAAGCAATCACATGCTTAAGTACCTTTTACAAATTCCAAGATTATTATAGCTGTAGCAAGATTGTTTGATTAATGTGGCGCATGATATATTTGCAGCACAATATCCAACAATGGATGCTTTACTCCTAAAGTCCCTGGATGTATAAGTAGAGTGTTAAGAAGTTGTATTGTAGACTTATGACAACGAATTGTTTTAACATCTACATATCTATAAACTGAAAATTTGTTTTATTCAATTCATGTACGCACATATTACATTTTCTACAAATGTATCCCTTAAAAGCACGAATCACCAATCCATCCCCTCATGTACTTTCTACATCAATAAATGGACCATTTGTTACGGAGACACAAGACAAACTTTTCCCAACTAAAAAGCATTTTTTCTGCAAGAGTCAATTCATCTCGAGGCTTTCAAATGCATCCAAGCAATTGGTATCCGATTGAAACATTGAAACCATAGATTCGCTCTTCATTACGAAAGCTGGCCGTCAGCTTATAAAAGAACGATATAACAAAGATGTTGAATACACCTCATGTAGTTTCTACCGACGAAATAATAACAAAAATAAAATGAGAAAAACATTTAATTTCTCCAATAGTGTATAAGCCTTGGCAGTAACTACTAAAACTCTGCAAGCTGGACTAATCTTTTAGATGTAATGATTAAACGATCGGGGATTCAACAAAATTCTGACAATGAAATGGTAACCTTAAGGGTGAAATTTTATGTCCTGAGATAACTAAAAGACGCATTGAAACAACTAGAACCAAATTACGTACTTTTAGGTATTTTTTTTCTTGTAAGAAACTTGGAGCAAAGCAATCAAATGCATAGGGTTGAAGCGCTCGAGCATGGTATTACATAACGGCCATCACCGTTACGATAATGGCTGTTACAGTCTCTCTCTTCTTTTTTTTTTCTTTTCTTTTCTTTTTTGAAAAAAAAAAAAAAAAAAAGAAGAAGAAAAGAAGTGGTGGCCAAGAATCATAATTCTAAAATCGAATCAAGTGAACTAGCAAACCAGGCATACTGTTTTCAGACTGCCTCTTCCACCATCCTTGATCCTTGCTTCCTAATGTAAATTCAAGGGCGGTGCATTGCTTTGAAACAAACAAACACATGTCATGTCTATTCCACATGATGTCTGGACTATGTTCTAACTTGGTCTTGATCAATTGCATACTTTCTAGTTACACTTGGTAAAATCCTTCTATAGTTGTGGCAATTAGGATCTCAGGACTCACTCAAGGCAACACAATTCTTTTATACTCCACCGAGTAAAAAAATGATGCAGATTTGGTGGCAGTGAAAAGTTACAAATCGTGCGAGCTTTCCCACATTGGACCAAAATAGGAAGAGTCATGCCTGGGTCCACCAGGTCAACTCAAGCCTGGAGAAATTATGTGTTTATCTATTACTTTTAAGTTTTTTAATAGCTCAGTCAGCATCCGAATCATCATCAAAGCCTTATTGCAAGAAATTGGGGTCAGCTACACGAATCCTGTAACACCATTCCACTCTATAACCAACTAGATCCTCAGTTAAACCATAGGTCCTAAAGTTTTTTCTTTCTACCTTCCCCGCATCCTTTTGGCCATTCTCCTTACTCCTTTAACTTGGGATTAGTTACTTGTGGACAGGGGGCTTATTTTTCTTCTTACATTTTTCAATCTCTACAGCTGGGAGAATTAGATCTCTTGATGCGATGATGGTTGTAGACTGGAGCTGGTTGTATTGGATCTTGCATGCACCTTGTATCCTTCCATGGAAGTATCCTCTCAACTCCAATTGCTGCTTTGTCTCATATATATGTTGTTTTCATGCAGGGTCCGAATTACTTCGAGATTGATCTTGACATACATCGCTTCAGCTACATATCAAGAAAGGGACTTGACTCTTTCCGAGAGCGTTTGAAAAATGGGATAATAGATTTGGGTCTAACCATCCAGGTACACCACTATCATCTAATCATGTTAAAAGAAATACAACTCGGCTTGGAATTTTGAGTTTGACTTTGTCAATGACAAACTCCCAAATTGTTGTTGTGGCGGAGCCAAACTGAATTGATCAGTGATATTTTAAAATAATTCTTTCTGGTAGTACATCCTGACTTTGCATTGGTGGTTCTGAGTTGATCAATGATATTTTAAAATAATTCTTTCTGGTAGTACATCCTGACTTTGCATTGGTAGTTCTGAGGTAACCTCTCCAATGTTTTGTGAATCAAAGTATTTCTATTTTGACATGTCCAAGTTGTTGTCTTCTGTCTTTTCCAGTTTCATTCTCTCTTATCTTTTCTTTTAACATGGATGTTGGAAGACTCTTTTAAGGAACCAAGCTAGAGTATCTTTTCATGTGTTCTCTCACTAGCTTTATGTTGTCCACTGCACTAAAACTAAAGTTTGGAAACTCCAATCTTGACTTTAACTTGGTGAAGGATTGGTCTGATTTGAAGTGAAAATTACGAGAGCTCTCAGTTGTTTTCTTGGAGTTAAGAAAGCGTATGTTTAAACAATTTATCGAGTTTATGAGTCATCGATTGAGTCGATCTTATGTTTGAATTAGTTCTTATATACAATGTTGTCAAATCGCAAATTGTAACAGGGGTTGAATCGTAATGAATCGCAAATCGTAAGATTTTTTTATGATTTTCTTAAAAATATGAAAATTATAAATAAATTAGAATAAATTAAAAACTTTTACACCATCATGACATGGTATTACTTAAAAATTAAATGATTCTTATCTTCTTCTTCTTCTTTTTTTGTCTTTCAAAATATTTTTCTTAAAAAACATATAAGGATCCTTTAATAATTCATGTTCTTGTTACCTTTCTTGAATGTAGAATCACATTGGAAAAGTGGCTTTGATTATGTGGACCGATGAAAAAAGATATTTTGACTTCTAACCATCATTCCACAATACATCTAAGTCAACATGATCGTAACCATCCATAAAAACATTCCAGATAAGTCATACATCAATTTGGTGGTTTTGACCAATTAAGAAATAAGAAATCATAAAAAAGAAAGAAAAATAAAAAAGCTCTTTGATTTAACATTGAAGAGAATACATATCATGTAATCTCTTATAAAGAACGAAATAAAATAATTTACCTTTTCTAATTGATTGTTGTTTTTTAAAGTTTTTTTTTTTTTTTCTAAAGGATTCTTAAAAACCCCACCAATTTAAAACATAAGAGAAAACAAGTATAATTATAATCATAAATCGGGATTTGAATCGTAAATCGTAGGATTCAAATCATAAAATTGTATGATTCATATAAAAACGGATTCAAAGGTGGGAATCAAATTGTTTTGCTTAAGATTCGAATCAAGTAGTAAATCATACATTGTAGGATTTTGACAACACTGCTTATATATTTTCTCAAATTAGAAGGGTTTTGTCAGCCCTTTTTTTTTTCTAAAATGAATTACATGGTAACTGTATCATTCTAGTTTTTAACAAAATCAATATATTAGAGTAGAAATCTCTATAGTTGGCTCATGTTAGGAATCAATTATTTGGTTGAGTGTGGACTAAGTCTAATTAGCCAATGTTTTGAGTTCTCAAGTTTTAGAGTTTAAAATCTCAACTTCTACCTTTTTTTTGTGATTACAACTAAATCAAAACAGTTGGAATTTGAAAGCAATATTCTTAGTTGTAAACTTCCCGAGTTTCTGAGTACTCGACGACCTTCAGTTAGATTGTGGCTATTCAATTTGGATTAGATGTCCATGTGTGCTTTGATTTGTAAAATTATGGCAGAAACTAAGTCATGGATACTGGCTACAGGCGCAGAAGCCGGAGGAATTACCAGAGCAAGTTCTGTGTTGCATGAGACTGAACAAACTCAACTTCGTAAATCACGGCCAAATACCTACGATCATGACGCTCAATGACGACTGATTTAAAAGTAAAACTCTGTTTTCTTGTCCTGCAGGTTATTCTCAGTTTAACAATCAAAGGCTTGTTCTGTAAACTCATGGTGGTGGTACCCTTTTCTGGCTTACATAAATGAAATGATCTTCCGCATTTTTTTCAAGACTAAAATGTTCCCTAATCCTGATATTTCTTCTTGTTAATAATCATATCAACATGTCCCAGTTAAGTAACAAAGTGTTCGCTCTTTGTGATTAATAAACTGTCCCGTCTTCTTCATTTCATAAGAGGTAA
The DNA here is from genome assembly GCA_021015155.1 of Magnolia officinalis. NCBI lineage: Eukaryota > Viridiplantae > Streptophyta > Magnoliopsida > Magnoliales > Magnoliaceae > Magnolia > Magnolia officinalis. The sequence continues at coordinate 111,810,853 of JAJHSJ010000004.1, forward strand.
AAATGTTTGAGTGCTTGTCAGCAATCTCTACCACACATGTGGCCTATTTACAGTGGTTGAATGCTTGGTGTCCCTAGCCTTCCTATTCTACTAGTCCAAATCACGTGATTTGGAGTGGGTTGCATCCATGGTCAGGTGGAGATTGATCAAAACACAACTTGAAATGTGAGTGGCACATGATTGCTTCTCTTTCGCAGAATAACCCTTGTGATTAAGAAGTGTTAGACTCACACGTGTTTCATTAAGTCACAGCAACCCATCCTTGGTATATGTGGGGTGTACATGTAAGTCCATCCAGACTGTCCAAATTGGAGCCGTATCTTGGATGGTACATGTATGAAAAATTACAGCAATCATCTCAATGATTTCAATCAATTAGTTTTGCCTGTTGAGAATTCTACCTGCTGACTATTCTTTCTTCTTTTTTTTCCATTTGATAATGCCAGATATGGTATAGTTTTCTGATTCAGTAATTTTGGCTATGCTTCATCCACAAATTGGATGTCAGTTGGGATTGATAAATACATATGTGACATTATAATACAGGGATGAGTTGCCATAATTAGTACATTGTGTCCAACAGATAACGAGGTCATATAACAGTGATTATGTATTAGAGATACCATCCTCACCTACTATGGAAGCACGTACTTTTTTTATTGACCAACCAGGGTGGGACGAGAGTGGCCCCATCTTCGACTTTGAGCAGCCTTGGTAATGAAAAGAACGGTCCAAAAGTTGTGGATGTTCATGTTGGACTTGGAAACCCCATCAAGTTGGCAAAGAACTAAAGTTTAATTATCAATACTGCTCTAGGCTTATGTGATTACCATTTTTCTTTTTTTCTTTTTTTTCTTTTTATTGTTTGTTTGTTATAAATGGATTTTGCTTCATCTGCATTTAGGACGCGTTTGGTTTTCCAATTTCCTTTGTAATGGAAAGTAAATGATCCATCATTATCATTTCATGGCATTTGTTTTTGATACTTTGTGGCCCGGTGAGGAGCTAAGGACATATTTGGTTTTCCAATTTCCTTTGTAATGCAAAGTAAATGAGACATTACTATCATTTCATAGTGTTTGTCCAAAAAAGAAGTATAACTTATAAATCAAAGCCAAATACATTTGTAAAGGAAATTTAAAAATAATAATTTGTAATCATTATATTTTTACTTATAAAATTATTATTTTTATGGTGATTTATGAGAGAGAAATAAACAATGGCAGCAAACTCATCATTACATTCAAATATATGTAGTGATGTCCTACACGATTATAAGAGTAAGTAATCATTACCATTTCCGGGTTGTAATTGGAAAACCAAGCAGCCCCTTGAATGTCTTGTTTTTGAGCCAGTAGATCTTACTAGTGTGACCCACCTGATAGAAAGATCAGATCTTGCACACATGTTCCATATTATCAGGGGTGAGGAAAGGTCCACATGCATGTGGGTTTTCAAACCTCGTCGTTTAGGGTAGATAATTGAGAAGGGATGTTACTTTGCAGCTGCGAATTTGCATTCCCGTAACACAAGCACCACACATGTGACGTCATTTCACACGTGCAAGAATCCTTTTTGCATTCATCTATCGGCCGCAGGGCAAATGTATCTCAACATGGAAGTGTTGCTGGCCTTGTTGGTATTCAATTCATACATGTGGCCACACACGAAGTAAATGATTAAATTTAATAATCATGCATTTACGAGTATGTATATGTTGTACGTGGCAGAATTGTATTCTTGACTCGAACTAAATATACTGTGACTTTAGGTGCTGAAATAGTCATATTAAGACGATATCAGTGAAGATTGGCTTGACTACATAGCTACTAATTAACAAGGAATTAGGCGATTTGTGAAGGGAATGGTTAGTCCTTCGAATGAGTTTTTTTACCTTGAAGACAGATTTTATCATAACAGTCATAGCTTGGCAACGTTAGTCAAGAAAATAAATATCTAAAAAGAAAATAGAAAATATCAAGTCAAGCGTCGATTTTATTAATCTAAAGATGGATGCAATACAATTGGCAGAAAAGTAAAAGAAAGCAGTGAATTATCAATGACAATTTAAATGGGGAGACAGCATAGATGATTGATAGTTTTCTAGAGCCAAATGGTCATCAGACGGTCGACAAAACCTGGATGGTCGTAACTTGATCCCTAGATACAACCGAGAAAACCACTAAGTAAAGACTTAGAGATTTCCAACGATAGGGTCGTGGATAGTTAACTAAACTAAATCCGACTTGTTGCAATAGTGCACTGAACAGAAGTGAAGAAATTAAATAATCTATGCTAATCAATCTAGACTTGCTGCAACATGGTGATGGATATAAGTAGAGAGGTTAAACTAAGCGAGGTTAAAATAATTGATAGGCAATGTTGAGTTGGAACGAGATTTGTTGTGTTCGAGGGCCCGAAACTCTTCCATGCTACTTTTAGATTGTGGGACCTATGGCTATGCATAGCAATTTGATTTGACATATATAATGACAAGTGAGATTAGTGATGGGCACCATCTATAATAAAGCTCATGTACACACCACACATGTGCCGACATTTTGTGATAATCCCGAAATCCAATCCATCCATAAGAAAGGCACCACTATCTTGATTCCCTACCTTATGAATAAGGTTGGTCCACTGGTTATGTGGTCCACAAATTGCAAATCAAATATACCTCTAAAGAACTTGGCCCAAGTTTTCTAACCCATCACCTATTTCCAATGTTGGGGCCCGCATGCTGAGTGGACCAGGTATATTCTTGGGAAAACATGTAAAAGCTAGGACCAACCTGATGTATGGATGGATATTGCACCTCTGTGCCATGCTGACGTATGTGTGGTGTGTACATAAGCTTTTAATGCTAGCGTGCGTGGGCTTAGTAAAACTCTGGACAGCCTATCATATATGACATATGTCCGATAGGTATTGAATAATGTAATGTGTCTAAGTTTCAGATAAAAACAGTTGGAGAGCCCCACAAAATGCAATTCTGGATGTCAGTAAACATTTTCTAAATACTTGTGTCCTTTAATATGAACTCTTATCAGTTCCATCCAGATGTTATTCTTGTCTATCACAAGCCCCTTGATTCTAAACACTGAAGAGAGAACAAATGATTAAAGCATGTTCCACGCCATGCAGCAGGACACCTGTTTTGGAAATAAATAAAAAATTCCCTTTTAATTAAGAATTTTCTCTACGTACTTGATAAGGGTCCGTGGTATGTTACGGTCTGGAATGTAACAATTCTCATATATTAATAAAAGCTACTTAGCCTAATTATTTTTAACATACGGCGTGTGAGCACTTCTTCTATTCGTGAACAGAATCCAAAAATACAACTCTCCAATGGAAGCAACGATTAAAGAACAGCAAAAGCCCTTCACAACGAATCATTAATTTTTCATGCCTCGTAGTTAATTGGCTATCTAATGCCACTGCTTTTCATGATCAAACCCATGACGAAAATCATAATTATATGTGACAGTTAATGCCCAACTACCAATAGAAATGTCAGAACATTCTCCAAAATCCTCAATTACAAGTAATACGTATTGTCTCAAACAAAAATGACGACTCCACTGAGAAAGTTAACATTTCCCTGCAACATCACCCAAAATGTGTTATAATGATTTGGGGTGAGAGTGTCTTCACCAGTTTTTGTTGCAAACATGACTGTCATTACATCAAGTATTCTTGTCTACTTGTGAATGGTGCATTGCCAACTCCTTATATACTGAGAGTATAATATTTGAGTGGCACTTTTGGCACATCTCTGGTAAAAAAATGATGACTAATGGGAACATTCCTACGCTTCCAAGAAGATTTCATTGTTATTGTTGATTTTACAAGCAGTGATATTGACCATTCCTATAACAATAGTATTCACCCTCGAGAGACCTTCATGTTTTCTCTATTCACCGAAGGATCCGCGGTCGCTATATGCTTCGACCGCCCACACCATTTGTTACTATTCGTGCTTAGGCTAAGGCCACCATTGTAGCCAAGGCTACTCAATAGCTAAGGATGTTCCTAAGGTGGGTGTTGGCACAATGGCACGACCCGCAAGGCAGCATCCACAACTAAGACTACCTCATTGGTCAAGGCCCTCGCTCGGGCTGGCATTACATCACTAAGCTCGCCTTCACCTATGAGTCGGCAACCTGGGTCAATTCCCGTGCAATGGCCAGAACCCCGATCCTCATCGTTGAACCTAGAAAGGTTCCCCTTCGGGCCTCAGTTGTTTCAACAAACATGGCTTCTATTTCTTTCATTGGACCCATTTCTCCCTCCTTTTTTGATTGTAATCTGCTAGTCTTAGGAGACTTATGCCTAGGGGTGTACATTGGGCCGAACCGAGTTGAATTGGGCTCAACCCGGCCTGATCCGGTCACCAGCCAAACCCAGCCCGAACTCGACCCGGCCCGGTCACTGGGCCAACATGTCCAGCCCAAACTCGGCCGGTCAGCAATTGGGCGAGTTCGGGCCAGTTTCTAACCTTACAGCAAGTTCATGGGTTGGTTGGGCGGCGTTCTCACTTCTCTGCCTCAAATGGTTAGGATAAGGATTTAGGATAAGGATTTAGGATATATATATATATATATATATATATATATATATATATATTATATATATATATATATATTATATATATATAGCCGAGTCGAGCCAAACTGAGACTGTTCGAACTCGCCCGAACTCAGTTTCAAGCTAAAGAAAATTGCTCGTCCCGGACGAATTCAGTTCCGGATCGGGCCGAGTCGAGCGAGTTAACCGTGCTAGCCCAGTTCGTGTACAGCCCTACTTATGCCCATTGTATCCAACAATGCCTCAAGCGAATCCACTTCTGCCCCCGGTCACCAATCGACACATCATCAATCACGCGTCCTATGCACTGAGGGTCCCATCATAAGAAGTTTGGTTTGCAACCTTCTTAACAAGGCCCCCTTGTCGATCTCCTAACAACTAGTCATACAGACGTGGCCATAATATACACCATCGACACAAGAGTTCTATCTCCTCTCACCAAAGAACTGTTCTGCATCCACTACTTTGTGCAGTTCACTAAGTACAACTTTTTCCTCTAGGTAGTCTTCATCCATATTAGCTCTTGCTATCAGTTCACCATCAATCCCTTCACCCTGCTTGCATAATCAGACTGTAATCGTTTATAAGACATATAATCGGACCGTAATCGTTCCCAAAACTTATAATTGCACCGTAATCATTCTCGGGACCTCCAATCAGACCATAATCATTCTGAGGACTAGCGATCACATTTTTATCATTCTCGGGACCTATCATCTGACCTTAATCGTTATCAAGACCAATAATCATACCGTAGTTGTTTCCATAACCTATAATCGAACCGTAATCGTTTCTAAAACTTATAATCACACCACAATCATTCGTAGTAACTATAATCAAATCGTAACAGTTTCCGGAACATGTAATCAAATCTAATCATTCGCGGAACCTACAATCAAATCACAATCATTCACGAGACCTATAATTTGACTATAATCATTCCTGTGACCTATAATCAGGCTGTAATCATTCCTTATATCTCTAATTGCACCGTAATTATTCTTAGGACCTATAATTGAACTGTAATAATTCATGTGACTTATAATCATACGATAATAATTTCTATGACATATAATTGTACTATAATCATTCCTACGACTTATAATCGGACTATAACTGATCTCAAGACCTCTAATCAGATCGTAATCATTCACGAGACCTATAATCGGACCGTTATCATTCACAAGACCTATAATTGGACCATAATCGTTCATATGACCTGTAATTGAATTGTAATCATTACTGGAATCTATAATCACACTGTAATCATTCACGGGACCTATAGTCGGACCGTCATTGTTATCGAGACTTGTAATTGTACCGTAATTGTTCCTGCGACTTATAATCGAATGGTAATTATTTCCAGGACCTATACTCGAATCATAATCATTCTCGGGACCTCTAATCCGACGTAATCATTATATGGACTTGTAACCGCACCATATCATTTTGGGACCTATAATCGGACGATAATTGTTATTAGGACTTATAATTGGACTATAATCGTTCATGTGACTTATTATTGGACTACAATCATTCCTGCGACCTATAATCAAATCGTAACTGATCTCGGGACATGTGATCGGACTGTAATAATTCTTGGGAACTAATTAGATTGTAATCCTTCATGAGACCAACAATCATAATGTAATTGTTCTCGAAACCTATAATTGGACCATAATCGTTCACGAGGCCTTTACTCGAACGGTAATCGTTTTCGGCATCTATAATCAAATCATAATCATTCTTGAGACCTATAATTGAATTAAAATTGTTCACATGACTTATAATTTGACTACAATCATTCTTAAGGCCTATAATTGGACAATAATCATTCCTGAGATATAATCGTATTATAATCATTTATGGGACCTATAATCGAATTGTAATCATCACCGAAACCTATAATCGCAATGTAATCATTCACGGGACCTATAGTTGGGTCATGATCATTCCCGAGACCTATAATCGGACTGTAATTGTTCTTAGGATTAGATAACAATCATTTCCGAAAACTCTAATCGCTTTGTAATCGTTCCTTCGACTTGTAATCGGACCGAAATCGTTTTTGATACTGTAATTGGACGATAATCATTCTTAGGACATATAATTGGATTGTAATCATTCCTATAACATATAATCAAACCGTAACCGATCCCGTAACCTATAATCAGACCGTGATCCTTCTCGGGACCTATAATCGCACCGTAATTATTCACGAGACCTATAATCGAACCGTAATCGTTTTCGATACTTATCATCGGACTATGATCATTTCAGGACCTATAATTGGATAATAATCATTTTTATGATTTATGATCGCACCATAATTATTCTCATAACATATTGTCGGATCGTTATGTTCCCGGTACCTGTAATTGGACTGTAATTATTCTCGGGGCCTATAATCGGACGATAATTGTTACTAGGATCTCTAATCGCACCGTAATAGTTCGTGAGACCTTTAATCAGATCGTAATCATTCCCGATGTCTATAGTCAAACCATAATCGTACTTAGGACTCATAATCGTACTGTAATCTTTATTGGGTCCTATAATCAAATAATAACCATTCCCAGGACTTATAATCAAACAATAATTATTCTCAGGACCTCTAATCACACTTAATTGTTCCCTAAACCTATATTCAGACTATAGCCATTCTTGAAACTTTTAATCAAATGATAATCATTAATGGGGTTTATAAACGAACCGTAATCGTTCCTGGGACTTATAATCAGATCGTAACCGATTATGAGACTTATAATCAAATCGTAATCATTCTTGAAACTTGCAATTACACTGTAATTGTTCCCAAGACTTATTATCGAACCATAATCGTTACCGGGACCTATAATCAGATCATATTTGTTCTTGGGATGTGAAATTGGATTGTAATCGATTTTGCGACATATAATCTCATTGTAATCATTCTAGGGACCTATAGTCGGACCGTATTTGTTCTCGGGAGCCATAATCAGATCGTAATCATTCTCGAAATGTCTAGTCAGACCATAATCATTCTCGGGAGCTATAATCGGACTGTAATTGTACCCGAAACCTTTAAGCGCACTGTAAACGTTTTCTGAACGTATAGTAGAACCGTAATTGTTACCGGGACATATAATCGGATTATAAATGTACTCGAGACCTATAATTGGAATGTAATCATTCTCAAGATCTGTAATCAGACTGTAATCATTCCCGCATCGTTTAATCATATTGTAATAAAATTTGGAACCTATAATCGAATCGTAATTTTTCTCATGACTTATAATCGATTCGTGATTGATCTTATGACATTTAATCATACCGTAATCATTATGGGAACATATAATCGCACTGTAATTATTCTTATGACTTTTAATCGGTGTTAATCATTCTCGAGACCTATGATTGGACTGTAATCGTTCGTAGGACTTATAATTGGACTGTAATCATTCTCGGGACCTATAATTACACTGTAATCATTCTCTAAATGTATCGTCGGATCGTAATCGGTCATGAGACTTATAATCCTATCATAATCATTTCTGGAACCTACAATCAGACGATAATCATTGTTGATACTTATAATTGGACCATAATCATTTTTAGGATCTATAATTAGGCAATAATCATTTTTGGGACCAATAATCGGACAATATTCGTTTTCGAGACTTATAATTATACCGTAATCATTCCTGAGACTTAGACCGGACTATGATCGTTCTCACTTCTCAGGACTTATAATCGTACAATAATCATTCATCATACCTATAGTCGAAATATAGTCATTCTCAGGAGTTTTAATCATATCGTAACCGTTCCTAAGACCTATAATAAGATCGTTATCGTTCTCGAGACCTCTAATCAGACTGTAATCATTCACAAGACTTATAATCACATTGTAATAATTTTCGGGACAATAATTGAACCGTAATAGTTCCTGAGACTTATTATAGGACTGTAATCATTCATGAGACCTATAATCGGATTATAATCATTCATGTATCTTATAATCATATTTGACTTGTAATCGCAGCATAATTGTTCCCGGTACTTATAATCTAACCGTAATCATTCTCGGGACCTATAATCGAAAGGTAATCATTCATGGGAACTATAATCGCACTGGAATCGTTCCCATCACTTGTAGTCAAACATTGATCGTTCCTAGGATCAGTAATCGGACCGTAATAGTTTAAACCATTAATCGGACAATAATTATTTTCGAGACCTCTAATTGCACTGAAATCATTGTTACCTATACTTATCTCAGACTATAATTATTATCGGAACCTATAGACTGATTGTAATCGTTCCTGAGTCCTAAAATCGTATTATAATCATTTTCGGGATATATATAATAAGACCGTAATTATTTCCTAAACTATAATCATACCATAATAATTTTTGAGATTTATAATTAGACGATAATCATTATTTGGGCTTATAATTGAACGGTAATCATTATTGGGACTTATAATTGGGCTATAATTGTTCTGATGACTTATAATCGGACCGTAATCATTCTCGGGAACCACAATCAAATGTATTTGTTCCTGGGATGTATAATCGGATTGTAATAATCGTTTTCGAGGACCTATAATCATATCGTAATCATTTCCATGACCTATAGTCAAACTGTAGTTGTTCCCGAGACCTATAATCATACTATAATTATTCTATGAACCTCTAATTGGATTATTCTTGAGACCTGTAATCGAACTGTAATCATTCTTAGAACCTATAATCGCATCGTAATCGTTCCTCAGATATATAATCGGACTATAATTGTTATTGGGACCTGTAGTCGAGAATCGTAATCGTTCTCGATACCATTAATCGCACCGTAATCATTTCCATAACCTATAATTGGACCATAGTCGTTCCTGTGACTTATAATCAGACGATAATCATTCTTGTGAACGACTAGCATTTGTGAGTTCCATCGATATCCAATTAATCCCTAAATTTGTATGATTGATGTATGCTTGATGGACCACGTATGTACTAATTTTGAAGTCAATTTGATATGTATAATCTCTAATGCGGGCCCACCATGATGCTTATTTGCAAATCAACCTGTCTAAGTGGTCACAAGCTCATTGACCATGGGCCCTACTTTGATGAAAGAACCATACCGTGTCTTAAGAATTTTTGTGGACTTACTGACTGTGTGCCCTACTTTGATGTTCACATACCATCCAAACATTTATAAATTTATTTTTACTAAGTTGGATTAAAAACACATGTTAATTTGATCTAAAATTTGATGGGACACACCATGAAACCCACTTGATACTTGCGTTAGATTATTATGGTGGTTGTTCCAATCATGGGTCCTTGTAAGTTACAAGCGTAACTACATCCGGCATGTTAGCACAAAAAGCAAGAAAATGTGATGCCTATTCACCGAGACTAAGATTATAATTTTTTTCTTCTCACACGTGCCAATTTAAAAAGTATGTTAAAAGATCAACACCATTCATTAAAAGGGATTTACTTCTTTTGTGCCACTTTTTCAAAACAGTCCACTTGAGTCATTAGGTGGGCCACAATTTTACTAAATGTTCTAACAATTTATACCAATGGCCTATAATCAATATGCACATGTCGTCCTTTTTGAATGAAGTACCAGCTTGATTTTCCATTCAAATGTGTAGAAATGTAATTCCATTTGAAGTACATAATATCTCATGTGGGCATGTATAACTAGAGTGGGATATCTAATGCCACTCTTGCAACGCTCAGATGTAATTGAGATTCTCTTGCCTTTTGTTGAGGGCGTATTTAATTTTCTAATACTCGATAAATAGATGATAAATAGGCAATAATTATACTTTCACTTTTTTAAAAAATAAGTTAGTATTTTCACTTTGAAAATATGTCCAAAAGGATTGGTTTAAATTGATAAGCCCCACCTAGATATATACGACGTATCCATGGTTTAAATTTATAAGCCCCACCTTAATATATATGACATATCTATGCTGATTATCCATTTCACTTAAAAAATGAAGTAGATCTAAAACTCAAGTGCCCCATACCAACGAAATAGAGGCCATGAGAACTTTTTACTGGTATATGTTCAGTTTCCTTTTTCTTATGGAGTGGTCTACTTGAGTTTTGGATCTGCTTAAATTTTTGGTTCATGCCCTAAATTCATCCGGCACAAATGATGTACGGCTTAGATAAGTCACATACATCAGGGTGGGCGTGGTATATATTTGGCACTAAAAAAATACGCCCATCAATTCAACCATGCGGTAATTGCTTAAGAAAATAATGATTACCAATTACACTGTGACTTTCTTACAGTGATTTGGAAAATCAAGCAGGCCCAGATGCAAAGTGTTGCGTACTACGCACTCCGCGTACCACACAAGCAACCCTACGTGATTAGCTGCGTTTTGCTGTTTTGTGCGAGATGGTACAATTTTCTAAAACCGAAAAAACGAGGAATCCGTACTTCACCCGTGCGATGGCAATTTGCATTACACTCGCTGCTCGCACGTGCCAAATCACGCGAATGTTAGAGATCCAATCCGTTCATCATGGTGATCCGACCATCGAACTTCCAAAATTAAAAAGAAAACTGATCAAATATCGTCTGGGCCATGGAATAGATTGAATATTGACTCTTGCTTAACATTTCGTGATCCATCTGTTCTGTAAAATGTAACCAACTGATTATCATAGAGGGATAAATTTTCATCCATGAATGTAGGTATTTGTTGTTACACGATAAAAAGCTTGGATTTGTCCCACGTTTGATAATACGACATGTGCAAACAGCGAGTACTGAAAATTGCACGCGCGCGATTGCGGCTCGAAGTTTTTCACGAAAAAACCGAATATCCTACGTGGCAGCATCGCCACGCGTGCCACGAACGCCTCAACTCGTTCCGTCAAAACTAACGGCACCCGTAGTGCCGGGAAATCAAACAGACTCTGACGGACATATAAATAACCTTTCAAAACTCCCCCACTCATTTTCTTCCCTTTCTCTCTTCGAACCCGCTCTCTCACCCTCTCTCTCTCTCTCTTTGTCAGAGAAGCTACAGAGGTACGTTTTATCTCATCTTTTTCAGATTTTCTTTGTTCTACACGTAGATTCGTCTTATCTTTTTGCGATTTTCTGGTCCTGGATGCTGAAGAGTGGGGAAATCCTGGGATCGGATCAGGAAACCTAGTTTTCAACTGAAAGTTCTGTTTTTTTTTTTTGCGATTTTTTTTATTTTTTATTTTTGTGTTCATTTTGACCTAATTTTGGTAGGATTCTTTGTATTTTGGGATTTACAGCTGCGATCTTCGGAAATGGATGGAAACTGATTTTTAGGTATGGCAGATTTGATTTTCTTTAGTTTGTTGGAAGAATTTATTCATTGGATCGGAGAATGGAGAACGGAAAATGTTTTCCTTTGTAGTACCGAGGGATACTTCCATGGGATTCTGATTAGAACTTGTGCTGTGACAATTAGGAAACCGATGAAATTCGACTCTAGATATTCTCCGTTTTGTGGCTTCATTTGTTCCTTACAAGCATCTGATTTGATTTTTCCTTTTTTTTTTTATAAAGAAATTCTTGAATTTTTAGAACTTAAGTTCTTCTCGACTTGACGAGTGGTGGTGGATTTGAGTGGGATTGCTGATTTTTGTGGATACATTCTATTTGTTTTGACCTAATAATGGTGGCTTTCTTTGTCTTTTATGTGAACTTTAATGGGAACTGATGGATTTCAGTGCTGCTTTTCTTCATTCCCCCCTTCCCCCCCTTTTGAGCTGATTTGATTCTTTACTATTATTATTTCAGAAAATTTTCTTTTTTGCAATTCCTTTCTGCTTCTCTATGGATTTCTTCGTGATTGGATGTTGAATGTGTTCAATTGAATTTACCAATAAAAAGATTATTTGATTGAATATGAGAAGTTAGTTTCCTTGAGCAATATTGGTGGATTTGACTGTCATTACTTTTTTTGTTTCTTTTACCTTGGTATTCCGGGTTTTCTCTTGAAGTAGTGTTTCTTTATTGGTGTAGTAATCAAATTGCTTTTGCTTTCAATATTTTGTACTGTTTTGGCTGGTGATTTGGTTTTGAATTTAAAGAGGACACTTCACTTCTAGATTTGATGTCAAAGATTGTTTCATAAATTGTTTTGTATTAATGGTTTGGAAGTTGGGTGAGGAATTTTTGGAACATGTTGAGGCAGAGAAAGATCAAGTGTGGTTGCGTGGAAGGCTTTTTCACTGTTCCTTTTCTAAAGAATGCCCTTTACCTAAATAATGGTAGTTATAAAATGGAAACTGTTATATTGTCTGTTTAAACTATCATGCCAGGCATTTTTTAAATTATAATATTATCTTTAAAGAACTGTTATAATGAAAGTTCATCATCATCATCTAAGCCTTATCCCAACTAATTGGGCTCAGCTACATGAATCCTTTTCCACCATTCCACTCTATCAATGGCCATAATGAAAGTTACTGTTACATAAAGGTAGTGTCCCTTGGTTGCTGTATTTGAATAATACATAATCTCTATCCTAAAAACATTTGAATTTTTTTTCTTTTTTGTGGAATTCACATGTTTTAATATGGAAAAGTTTTAATTATTTAGTTATTGATTCTTTAGACATTTCTACGAGTTCCTCTTTGATTATCTTCATCTCCTTGTTATTTTATGATGGACTGCTTGGTGGCTAGGCTTTTCCCTTTAGTTTGATTTTGTTTGCTTGATTATTTATTCCACACATGCAATTTCATTGAAATTTATCAAAGATTAGATACTTGCATGCTTGGGATTATATGTGCTACCCTTTTGACAGGAACAACCGAAAATTTGGATTTCTTCCATGAACATTGGTATGCCAAATTTTAGAAGAATCCAGAACTTTCGATCTTAAGTCTGGAGGAATTTATATATGTGAACAAGGATGGGCTCTGCCTGTTGTGTTGCTGCCAGAGACAAAACTCTACCGAACAGAACTAGCAGTCAGTATTCGACTAGGAACATTAGATATTCACCGTCATGGAGCTTTCGATGGGATGCACGAACACATGTTGAGGATAGCATGGATAACCAGGTGCCATTTCCTCGTGGGAACTCCCGGCATGCTGGTTTCGAAATCAAGGGTGGGTTAGAAACAGAAACAGAAGCTCTTTCAGATGAGGGAAGCCCAGTGGAGAATTTTCAGACACCTACATGGCAGAAGTCTCTCATTTGCAAGGGAACTACTGGGACCTCTAGAAATGGTGCTCCAGGTAACAATTTTTGGCTTGAGAGCATTTATTTTATTTTTTCACATTAGATGTTTCTATCCTGTCTCAATGAATTTAAGAACGTTGGGTAGGAAAATTTGAGTACATGTTTCTATCTTGTCTCAAAGAATTTAAGTTAGCTAGGAAAATGTGATTCTCAAACATTTTCTTTTTGTTTGTTTTTTTTTTTTTTTTTCTAAATCAATAACTGAGATTATTTTCAATGTTGTCAAAATAATTTTTACTTAGGTTGGGCTGCTCCTGCTTTTGAATCTCATAATTCCTTAATGCTTCAGGCCTATCTCTACTATTTTATATATTTCTTTTTGGGCTGCACTAGCTCCTGCTTCCTGGGAAAATGTTACATAAGTCTTATATGTGCATAATTTAAGACAACCATTTAGCATGGTTCCATGCACATTATGATACCTTGTTTGGTTGGAATCTACAAATTGAATTGTTATGACGGAAGTGATATTTTGAAATTGTAATATCAGGTTATGGAGTTAATGAGAAATTTGACAGTCATGTGTGCTAAAACCATTTGGAAATGCCAGGGCATCGTCGTTGTCTGATAGAATGCATTGTGTACAACATGCATATGGTGACCTGTCAGCTTTTTCATCTTGTTTCTTGGGGTGACAATGGGTCGGATCAACCTGCAGGTTGGGTGGAGGCTGAACTGACCCACTTCTCAGTCAGGATGGACCAATATCGGGTCTATTAAGTAAATGGGTTGGTTTCAAGCCTGGAAATTAGTCCTGTCAACTAAATGGGTTGAGCTTGAGCTGAGCCCATCCTTCCCGACTGCCTTATAAGACTTATAAAAGAGTAATAGAATGGTTTAATCCCCAAACTCTTTAGTACTATGGCCTGAAAAATAGTCATGTTAATTTGATGGATCTTTTTTTTTTTGTGTGTGTGGAAAGATAACGATGATTTTATTAAAAGAAGCACTGAGATGGCCCAAAACTACAAACTAAAAAGGTAAACAACAATCCTTCGAGCCATTTATACAGGATACCCACTCCACAACAAACCATCATCACCCTCCTCAAAACCTTACCAACACTATTACTATCATAACAAAAACATTTCCCATTCCTCTCTACCAATAAAGCCCAGAGGACAGCAAGCAAACTTAGCCTCCACAGCGCCTCATGTTGATGGGTTAAATTGAATGCAGCTTTAGTCAATTAACTCATCCAGGTTGGACTGCAAGCTTAAATTTGGAACCTGTTCAGGCATTGGGCTTAAGTTTTGGACCGTTTAGTAAATGGCTGGGCTTGGGTCATAAGTTGGACTCGGGTTTGAATTCTGTTCTTTCCATCCCTCCAACCATCAGACATAATTGAACACCCATGAGTTTTCTAAGAATCCTTGTATCCTTTCATTAAATTATCAATATTGCCAACCTCCTCTAGTATCCATGTTCTCATCTCATACATGGATGGTGCTTTCAATCTGGGCCAAAACTTTCTAATAGCCTCACATAATGCCGAAAAGTATGGGCTATTACACATGTTGAACAACAAAGCAGCCCTCCTCCTCACACAAACAAAAATAAAATAAAAAAATCTCCCAATCACCCTACACACTTCTTTTTTTCTCTCTCCCTTCTTCCGCCTTGAATTCAATGTGGTTTGTCGTTGTTCATTGCTAACAAATTAGTTCATACGACCCCTTACTCGTCACTGGTTGGTTACCAGAAGATCCACTGCCAACAAACACATCATTACCCGCGCCAACGCTATCACTACCAAAACCGGAACATTATGTCGTTCTGCCGCTCCCTATACCTTGAAACACCTCATCTGTTGTATCTTTCTCATCATGACAATCTTTCAAACCCATTCTACACTCATTGGCTTCTTCTGTCACTTTTGGGCACAACTTTATCCCATTGTAGGTTCCAACCAAGTGATGCTTTAGGCAAGTCGTGCCTCCCATACACCTTTGACCACAAAATTTATAGAATACATAATTTCTATGAGCTTGTTCAAGTGGATTATCGGCCACATATTTCTAAGAAAAATCTCTCTTCCTTCTGATATCTTTCTCGTTTTGGTTCACTAAAAAATAAAAAATTCACAAGTCACAAACTCACAAATCATAAATCAGTAATCTCAATTCACAATAAATGACAAATAACATACTAACATCAAGTATTTAACCATAGAAAATAATGGTCAACCGCAAGTACAAAAAACAAGACACTACACCATAGGGCAACACCAAAAAATCACCATTGTCGAGTGGTGGCCTGCATGATGGACTAAACAAGTTAAATCCATACCATACACACACACATAGTGGACCAAAATATGCAATGTTGTACGATAGGTGTTGCTATGCATTTTGTTTCATCTTTTCAGTTTTTTTAGGTGGCCTACTATGGTGTGTGTATGACTTCATGCAACCCATGCTTCTTCAAAAGTGTATGGGAGGCAGTGCATTGTTTTCTATAACGTGGCCCAAAATATGAACAAAGCAAACGGACCCAAATACTTTAGGAGTATGGTGAAAGATGTACTTTTGGTGTCAAAATTTTCTATGGATAACCAGTAACCACCTTCAAGAATCTTGATAGGGGAATACATAGGTTGCCATAAGAATGGCTTCATTGCAGTAAGACTTTAGAATTGACATGCCCACCAGAAGTGATCTCAGGACCTCTAAGAGGTGGTTGTTCTTCCATTCCGCATCATCATTCTATTGCAGAGTTTATGGTTAGGATGGTTGAAACTCTACTCCTTGTTCTACAAAATAATTGTACAACTCATGATGTAGATATTCCTTGGCATTGTCAGAATGAGAACACTTGATCTTGGTGTCGTATTAGGTGAAAATTATGAAAAATCTTAGTAATCCTGGAAGCTTCATCCTTACTTATCATGAGGTATATCCATGACAGTCTTTTGAAAATTAAACCGGTGCCAACCGGTATTCATGGGTGACCCGGTTCAAAGAGATCCAACCAAGTTGACCCAAGTCAACCCATGATGTGAAATTGATGATAGAGGTAAAGCAACTCTTCATTTTCCCAATGAAGAGAGATTCAGTTTTGAGGGGAGTCGTTTAATACTCTGGTAGTGTATGATGCTTTATGACAAGCACTCGGAAATAGTTCACATGACATACATTAACTCAAATTAAACTGGCTAAACATCCCACTATCACTAAGTCACAGTTCTAAAATTAGATTAGTTGAACAATCCTGATCTCTTATTTATGGACACTTTTTTGTTGAAACAGGACCATTGAATATATTTTATTTTCAACCATCCAATAACTGTCCACCAATCCGATGGTCAATGACCAAATAAGCAATATTTTTGGTTTGCTATACATCTAAATTTGTAGATGATAATATAGACAATTGATGTAGGACAACTAACCACTTGCTCTGAAAGCTCGAACTGATAGAGCGTGGCGAATCAATCCCTTTATCTCTTGGCCTAGGCCCCACATTCCATGGGTTAGGTCCTCGGCCGAACCCCCCTCGTGGGCCCCACATCACATGGGTTCCGCCTCACACGGGCCGCCCACCCCGAGTGTGCCCTTGCATCCCACAGGCCACCCCACTTGGCCCGGTGTGAAAATGCTCTTGCATTAATCACTCCCGGTGAGGAGTCTCAAACATGAGACCTACTCTGATGCCACTTTGACGCAGGACAACTAACCACTTGCTCTAAAAGCTCAAACTGATAGAGCGTGATGAATCAATCTCTTTATCTCATAGCCTAGGGCCCACATCCCATGGATTAGGTCTTTGGCTGAACCCCCCCCCCCCCCCCCATTACATGGGTTTCGCCTCAACCACCTACCTCAAGTTTACCCCTGCCTCCCATAGGCCATCCCACTCGAGCCCAATGTGAAAATGCTTCTGCATTAACAATTTAGTTTGAAATACTTTTATGCCATGTAAGCAATTTCTAAGTTATTCTTAAATGCATGTGTATCATCTATCATGCTCATCACTCTCTGCCAAGTATCTTACCTTACACACAACTACTTGAGGTTGCTAAATCCATGTGCGTGGGAGCCATACACATCCACATGCAGGGACACACGTGTAAGATCTAAGCTTTCCATCAGGTAAGGTACTTTGTTTACAAGTATCAAAACAAATTAATTGTTAGAAAAATAATTTTAACTACCAATTTAGTTTGCACTTTGTAGCTTAGTTGAAGAGTGAGTTTGTCTGATTTTTTAGGCACAAGATCTAAGTATTATTTCAAACCTTGTGGAAAGCTCAGTTCCCAGACTCGTTTCATATCGCACGTGTTTTCTCATGTGGGTGTGTGCGGATTTACACACGTGTTGTTATAGAAAACAGATATATACTTGTGGAATTAGCAATCCTCACAAGATACAAATTCAGATTTTTCTATCTGCAAGATACTAGTTACGATTCAAATTGCAGTAACCAAAAAGTCCATTGAAGGATGGTCTTATGCATTCAAATGCATGGTGTACCAGATGTTCGAGCTATGTGGGGCCCACCTGTGCTGTGTATATGGAATCCAAATCATGAATGTAGTGCCCCACAATAGCACCACTCATCCCAAGAATCATCTCTATCAAAAACTCATGTGGGACACGCCACAAGGAGCAATGTGCAACACGCATAAAATTGCATTTGGATACATGGGATCCACCAAGAAAAGAAATTGGATTCCCTTTGATGAGACAACTAGGGCTATTTGGAGACAGAAAAAGTATAGATTCTGCAACATAATCATTAAACTTATCCACAGTGGCAGTTCCCTGGCACATGAAACGAGGTGACTGTCTATAATAAAATTAGGATTTCCACTTGTAGTTGTATCTAAATAGCCCCCCATTTTTTGAATTCATAATTTTACAGGTACCATGGAAATAATCGTTGCATGGTCATTAAGTTATCCGTGGAATCCAAACGGATTTCACATGCCAAACATTCTGAATACCTTGCCTTTGAATGTGTCTCTTCATCCTGGGCAGTTAGCATGATACTGGGTTGGATGACATACAGACACAGTGGCCCCACATTCCATCTGGAAATTTGTATAGTGGGTTCCCCCCCTCCCTATTGTTGCTGGAGAAAGTGGATGGTTTTTTCTCGTGGATCAAAAATACTGAAATCTTACTCCCCCTCAACTGTAATCATATTGGTCCTTGGTTTTGAATGGAACTCTTTTGGTGAAGACTTGGGTTTACGATCCAACATTGTTCTTTGACATGCCGCCTTTCCCCATAATGTGGTACATAGAAGCTTATCCTCATGTGTAGATAGGATGTTTTCTTTTCCAGGTCCTGCTCCTTTGAAAGCTTTAAAATCGATTGCTAGGGTAGACCTTTCAAGAATTGCTGAGTTACTTCCATTGTTTACCTGTTGATTAGCCCCACCCCTAGTGTAATTATACACAGATTCTAAAGGAGGCAAGGAATTCCTCCAAGAACCTGTGCACGCTGTAACTCAAAATCAAGGGTAAGACCAACTAAAAATTTAAAAATCCTTAGGGGCTCCAGTTGTTTCTTGGTATCTGCTGGTTTGAAGGTAATGGCTTGACAATGGTCAGTTCCTTGCACCATAAAAACGGTCCAGTTCCTCCCATGATTGGCATAAGCTGGCAAAGTATTCTTCAATGGACTTTTGCCCTTGCTGGAGATTGGCAATCTCTATATGAAGCTCATAGAGATGGGTCAAGTCATTGCTGTTGAGAAAATGTCTTTGCAATAGTATCCCATATCTCCTTTGCTGTCCTAAAAAAATAACAGCACATGACTTATTTTTGGGTTGCATTGCCATTACAGTGTAACAATCAAGACATGACAGTCAGATCTTCACTTTGCCAATCATCATGGGATGGATCCTCAACTGATGGTTCTCTTTTGTTTCATGCTATAAATCCAAGTTTCTTCATAGCTCCAATGCGCACCTTTGCGGACTGCAACCACTCCAGGTAACATTTACTATCCAATGTAATGGTGGTGATCACAAGTCCAGGATGATCATGTTGTCCATCATCATCTGGGCCTTTTGATCAACACTAGAACTTCCCTTCATCTCAAATTGAAGGAAATGAACCAACCAATGTAATAGATCGGGCCTTTAGAATCCACTACTACTGTTGGTGACCACGCTAGTGCTGCAAACAACAACAAAAATGGTGGCTTGTGAACCCTGCCTCAATTGTTGGGAGGGCCAGATGGGTCTGCTAGTGCCAATTTTGGGGGCTGCGTGCCTAACTGTTGGTGCTTGTGGGACCTGATGATCCTTTTGGTGTTGGTCATTGGGGCGTGGGGCCTCACTGCTGGTGCCAATCAGATCTACCGTCCTTGAAGAGATCCCAGTAGATCTTCCTATGACAATAATGGGTTATGCAATCCCTTCTTTCATCATTGTAAAAAAAATCCTAATGGGTCATTCAATTGGAACGGACCCTCAAAGTGAGGAAAAGAAGAAAATTGGAGATAAGAAAGAGAAGAGGATGGTGGGTGGATGGTAGATGAGGGAGAAAAGAGGGAATTAATAAAGGCACTATACCATGATGAATCATGATATATCAAAAGAAGAGATCTGTGGAGAAAAGGAGAGAGTTATATCCCTCTCATATGATGGCTTTATTTATAATAAGAGAGGCTTATATGGAAATTACATATTACGCGAGATAAGAAAAGATAGAACAAAATAAATGTAGAGATCCACAGTATGGTACTCTGCAGGACTATATAGAATTGTGATCCATTCCTAACAATGTGACAACATGGATGTGTGTGGACAAGAGTAGAAAACCTACAGATGGCATGAGGAATTTTTTGGAATAGGTGAATGCCATGAATTATTGACTTTTAAAAAGCGCCTCATTTTTGTGGTAAGGCAAACAACCATTTGGGTCCAGTTATGTGCAGGTTGGACCATTATCCTTTGTCAAGCAATTGAGAGCGGTGTTTGAAATATCGATACTATCGGTCGATATATCGGCCGATATTATCGTTATCACACCACTGCGAGACGATAAACCCCCGATAACCCCCGGAAGATACCAAAAAATTCCAAATTCAGATGTCGGCCGATATATCGTCGATATCGCACCATAAAAATCGGATCCAGGTTGTGGAGAATAAAAAAAAAAAAATTGAATTAGAAAAAAAAAAAAAAAAAAAAAAGAAAAGAAAAAGAAAGAAATCGGAGAGTACCTGGCTGTAGCGGTGATCGGAGGTGGATTTTCTGCCATTTTCTTCAACTTCCCTCTTTCTCGGAGATTCCGGCGAGGAATTAGGCGAATCGACGAACCGTTCCTTCCGGAACGAGATTCGAGGGGAAGAGCCTTGCGTGCGTGAAAGAATCAGATCCGACTGCTTGGATGGCGGTGAAAATGGAGAGGGAAAGTGAAAGAGGGGCGGGATGGGGAAATCGGATTGCGTATGAGTTACTCAGTACGCTCTTATCGTACTGAGTAAACTCTGTAGGGCCCATTGTGTAGTTTTTTAGTTCATCCACACCGTCCATTCGTTTTTCCATATCATTTTAGGGATTAAGCCTAAAAATAAAATATATCAAAATCTCAAGTAGACCGTACCAAAGGAAACATTGGAAGTATTGATTTCCACCGTTGAAATATTTAGAAGGCCCCCAATGATGTTTATTTGTCATCCAAACTATTCATAATATCACAAAGACATGGATGAATGGAAAAAACAAATATCATCTTGATCTAAAACTTCTGTGGGCCTCAAGAACTTTTCAACGGTAGACTTCAATTCAAACCGTTTCAGGTGGTGTGGTCCACTTGAGCTTTGGATATGATTAATTTTCCTTTTAAAGCCCTGAAATTATATGATAAAACGGATGGACGGATTTGATAAAATGCGTGAATGACAGTGGGCCTCACTGTGTACTCAGTACACAGTGCGCAATCCGCTTCCGCGGTGGCTCGTCGTGGTGCGTGGTGCGTTACTCAGTACGCTCTTATCGTACTCAGTAAACTCACTCGGGCCCACCTTTAATGTATGTGGTCCATCCACGCCATCCATCCGTTTTCCCATCTAATTTAAGGGTTGATCCTAAATTTTATAAAAATCTAAGATCATACCACAGGAAACAGTGGTGATACTGATTTCCACCGTTAAAACCTTTCTCCACTGTTTTCTATGGTGGGATCCACTCGAGCTCTGGATCTGACCCATTTTTTGGCTCATGCTATAAAATGATCTCTTCAAATGTATGGACGGTGTAGATAGAAAAAATACATCATGGTGGGACCCACGTAACTTGATGACATCTCGTGCCCCTTAGTGACGGGCGTTCGTACGAGATTGCGTACTCAGTACGCTCTTATCTTCCTGAGTAAACTCTGTTGGGCCCACCGTGATTACACGTGGTTTATCCACGCCGTCCATCCGCTTTTACTGATCGTTTTAGATGTTGAGCCCAAAATTGAACCATATCCACAACTCAAGTGGACCACATTACAGGAAACAGTGTTGAATGAACGTTGACCATTAAAACGTTGTGGGAGCCATAAAAGCTTTGGATCAACCTAATATTTATTTTTCCCTTCATCTGGGTCTTTAGGACCCAATCAACAAATTGGATATCAAATAAACAGTACAGTGGACCTTAGGAGGATTTTAATGGTGGATATCCAATCATTATTGTTTTCCTTTGGTGCTCTGTGGGGGCCATCATGATGTTTATGTGTAATCCATGCCGTCCACCCATTTTTCCAAATCATTTTATGATATGAGCCCAAAAATGAGATTGATCCAAATCTCAAGTGGACCGCACAGTGTTGATTGAACGCCCACCATTAAACACTTCTTGGAGGCCACAAAAGTTTTGGATCAAGCTGATATATATTTTTTCCTTTCATACAAGTCTGTATGACTTGATCAACAGTTTGGTTACAGTGGGCTCAGGAGGTTTTTAATGGTGGAGATTCAATCACTACTGTTTTCCCATGATGGACGGCGTGGAAAAAACAAATACATCATGGTGGGGTCCACATAGCACTGCCCCACAATTCTTCACTTACCAGTTACCTGTAAGGAAATGGGCCCCACATGCTAGAGTTACTATCACACCACTGCATGGGTGGGGCTCACTGCAGGCTGACAGGACGAACGGGCGTGGTTTTCCCAGATCCACAGAGGTGGGTGGATCCCTCACTGTGGGGCCCACTATGATATATTTACATCACATCTATTCCGTTCATCCATTTTGAAAGATCATTTTAGAGCATGATCCCAAAAATGAAGAATATAAAAATCTGAGGTGGACCACACCATAGAAAACGTTTATGATTGGATATCCACTTTGTAGTCCACTTAAGCCATGGACCTGCCTCATTTTTTGTATATAAATTAAAATGATCTGAGAAAAATTAGGACCCTATACAAAGGAAATTTATTATGTGCTTCTTTTTTTTGAGATGTTATGATTTAAAAGTGTGTATTAAGGGTCTTTTTAACAATCCCCAAAGTTTCATTAAAAAATTCAACCATTTTCCCAATATTTCCCCATGTTTTCCAAAAAGTGCGATAAACTATGCAAATACAAACGATATATCCCATGCGATAACCGATACGTGTCTGAATCCCAAGGGTGCGATACATTGTGCGATACCAATATTTCGAACACTGATTGAGAGGAGCACTTCATTTTTATTTGGGCAATTCTGTATCCAGCTTTCAGTCACACAATCTTGCTTGATTCCTCAGGTATGGTGATGGTCCTTCCCTTCTACATTCAAAATTGATAGTTGCAGGTGCCATATTCAAGCTTGTCGTGAAGGATAGGGGAATTCCTTAAAATGGATGTTCAGGTGCTTCAAATTTACGGGGATCTTTTATAATTCTCAAATGAAATTTTAAGAGTTGGAATAGAGATATGGCAAGAGAGGAGAGAAAAAGGAAAGAAGGCTTCTGTTAATAGCGATGGAGGTATTATACATCTGATGCTAAAGAAAAACAAAATAAAAATAGTTTGAATACATGTTAAGGTGGGAGGAGATTAATTGGAGACATCAAGGTTGACATGGTCGGACAAAGTGACAAATTCACTATGTTTTTCATTGGATGGAAATAATAATAATAATAACAACAACAACAATGTTGACATGGTCGGAAAAAGTGACAAATTCACTATGTTTTACATTGGATGGAAATAATAATAATAATAATAATTGAAGAACCATGTGGATTATGTAATGTACCAGAGGGAGGCCGTGGAGAACCCTGAAGACATTGGGAGAGGCTACTTAACTCGCATTTATTATAACTTGCAAATGGTTTGGCAACCCCTATCATCCCGTCCATTCTGAATCTCTTAATGTTAAAAGGTATATTTCCTTAAAGCACTCAGTCACTAACCCTGGTTGCATTCGTTCTCTGTATGCCTTTTGATATCTCCAGCACTTCCTCCAGTTACTGCTTGCTTGTTGTTGCTAGGAGGTGATAAGTTTCTGTCAATGCACCAGGTGCAAGCGGTAGGCTGAACAATACTCATCACAAAATGAAATCTCTTTGGACATCTAGAGACCTATGCTAGAGACCAATGTGTATTACTGTATTTAGAGTCCAAAATATCTGTCGACATCAAACATGAATTTGAAAATGGAATGCATTAATATGTCCGCACGCGCACACACACACACAATTGAGAGCAGGGGGTCTATCTATGAAGTGAATGTAAATAGTGTCTCCCCTAGCAGATTTTGTTATTGGATATTTCACATGAGTGTAAAATATTTGTGAAGCCATAACAATAGATATAAATGCATTTAACTGTATATAACTAATAGGTGAGCAATTCAGAAAACTTCAAAGCTAGTATGTTAGATATTTGACCTTGAAAATCCTGAAATGCCCGGACCTCCTACACCCATGCCTAACACTGCAATTCTATTGAGAAATGGCGTGTTTCCATGTCACTCTTATATCCACTTATTTTTGTTTGTCTATAGTATGAACTGATCTGTTCTTTTATTTTTATCCTCTGAAAAACCTGAAGTGGGGATTTTAATCTAAAATGAAGAATTCCCATGCCCCGTCTCTCTATCCTTTTCTTGATTTTAATTTTCTAAATAACCAGAAATTGTTTCCACTTCTTGCATTGTCGTCTGATATTCTTATTTGTGTAACAGATCTACGCATGGGGCATAGGCTCCCTCCTGAGGTGAGTCAGAATCAGTTGTAATGATGCTAGTAGAAGAAACTGCTTTGTGCGTTTTGCTTTTGAGACCAAACTTGCCTGATCTTAATTCGACAATCCATTTACACTCTTTCATAGGAAAGGGATTCTGCAAAACCATCGGCAGTTTCAAACACATCAAGTCCGAAGCTTTCAGTTTCTCTACCTCCAACTGCCTCTTCATCAATGTCCAAGGTAGATCCTTCATCTTCCCAGACCTACTCGCTCCCCGCGGATCAAACTCCATCGAGGCAGGCAGCCCTCTCTTCGCCAAGTTACCATCTCTCAAGGCAAGCTTCCGACAGCCAGATCCCGGCACCCAAATCGCCAAATGATAACTCTTTATCTGAAAGGAGACAATCCTTTGCATTGCCCGCCTCCAGCAATGACTCAGCATTAGGTTCCCATGGTGGGTCTTCAGATGGTTGGTCCATGCACATGTTCTCCGAGCTCGTAGCCTCTTCTCAAAGGGAGCGGTGGTCTTTCGACAGTGAGAACACAAGCTACGGCCATCATAAGACAAGCAGATCCAACAGCCCTATGTTAACTTCTCCCTCCATGGATTTTCAGACATGTGGGATATGCTCCAAGCTCTTAACAGAGAGATTGTCATGGAGCTGCAACGAGATCGCAGTAGTTGCTGTCCTGGTCTGTGGTCATGTCTACCATGCAGAATGCTTGGAAAAAACAACCACAGAAAAGGATAGATACGACCCGTCTTGTCCTGTATGTACTGTAGGAGAGAAACCGGCCTTGAAGATGTCCAGAAAAGCATTGAGAGCAGAAGCTGATTGGAAGGCAAGAAATAAACTCTCTAGGATTGGGGTCGCAGACGTTGATCTCGATGGGGACACGATGTCTGACCACCGTAAGAGCGCCAGACGGGAGGGCAAAGGGTCCCCCAAGATGGGGGCTAGTTCCAGCATGAAGAGCTCCTTTGGAAGGCCCTTTTTAAGGCGACACTTCTCGATCGGCTCGAGATCAACCCGTGTCCCATCTGAGGTTGAATCCACAAGAAGGAAGGGATTCTGGGCAAGATACCGCAGGGAATGAACTTCCTCCCAGCTAGCAAGAGGCAAGAGAGCAGCTCATTCCTTTCTGTTTAGTATATGTTGCTTTACTCGATACAGGTGATACCCTTTTTTTTTTTTTTTTTTCTTTTTTATGCACTTTAATAAATTCAGTAATTGTCATCTAGTCTTGCCAACGGCTTGCATTTCCTTCATAAACCTCAGTAATTTGTTCCAAGGCACTTTGGTGTTTGAGTCCCTTGCAGCAGAAACCATCAACCGTGACCCCAAGAGAGTCCATATCGACCCCCAAAAAAGCATGAGAGAATACAGACGGTATGATCTTCGTTTGGCCAAATATAAGTGTTCTCATCTTCATTTACCTTTGAATCCAAGCAAATCATAGACGTCAAAGGTGTTTTCAGATCCTTAGGATGATTCCTGCAATGATGGCAAATCATAGTGGTCACAAGTGTTCTGAGTGTAAGCAATGTCTTTTGTATCGTTATTGCGTAACCCTTGGGATACCGATACATATAGGTTATCACATGAGACATATTGGTTGTATCGCTTAATGTATTGTTGTTGTTGGGAAAGATAGGGAAATTGGTCGAGTTTTTCCATGAAACTTCAGGGATTGTTAAAAGAGACATTAATACAACACTTGAAAGTCAAAACATTCAAAAAACAAGTGTACATATAATTTATGAATGTAAGAAGACGTGAATGAAACACACAACATATTCAAAAGTAAAAGAAGAATCATGAGATCTTGGACACAGACTACAACCCATTTACGAGAAATTGAAAATTTTTGATGTGTTACGTGTTGTTGGACTTGAATGATCTCAAAACAATTCCATGGTCAGGGATGATTGGACCATCCATCTGGTTGGCCCTACTGCAGATGTCCCAAAGATTTTACTTACATAATAAGATCATGTCCCTCAATCAGTTGCACATAGATGATTTATAGAAGGGAGAATAACCAATCGCCCCCTCCTTGATGATGCTTTAAATGCCAATCTCACCATGTAACTTTGTTTAAGAAAGTTAGCCTTATCACCTCCTGCAATTAAACAAAAACAGCTTCAATTCATTATTATTATTATTTTAATTTTCCAATTTTACTCTCCAATCTATTCCGCCTTTCTAACATTACGACAACAAAAATTCGAGTAAATCTCACGTGAGCAAGCACAACACACGCACATATAAATCTTTGCTAGTAAGATCCAGGTTTGTATTTCAGTGGTCCAAATGGTTTATGCGATGGGACCCACCACCGATGGTGTATACCCAGAAAAAATAAAAATAAAAAATCTCACATTAAAATAATACAATCCTTCAAACATTTGACTTCTTCTCGTTGAACGTAAGCTGTCACTTTTGACCGTTGTTTTCAAGCCATTGGTAGGATCTTCAAAACGGAAGACTTTTGTGGGTAATGGTATTACCCATCCATCATTGAAACACGACCCTACATGGCTGCACTATCCGGTAGAAGAAAGCAACACGCTGTTTTTTGATAGGAAACGGGCACCGGAGAGGAAAGATTCTCCGTGCGAGGGTGGGTTTTCACCGGGACTCCATCTTAAACGATGATCTGAACCGTTCATGTTCTCATTAATGTCTTAGAAGCTATTACCTAATAATCGAGCAGTGTTGATGATACTAACCTTTTGACCCTTGGATTTGGACATGAGCCATTAGTATTCCACTTTTAATACTCTAATTTCTTCTTCCTACAAAATCATCCGTTCAACAAACGTTTTTAAAGTACCCCCTGTAGCATAAAGTCTAGGATACGAACGGTTCAGATCAACATGTCAGATGCAGTCCGTGGTGATATTCGAACCCGTGCGGTAGCTGTGATAGGGTGGGCCCCGTCATGTTGTATATGTAAAATCCACTCTATCTATCAGGTTATATCCTTCATGTTATGCCTTAAGACCAAAAATCAGCTAGATCCATTGCATGGGTCACTCCACATGAAACAATGGGGATGGGATGCCAACCGTAGGTTTGTGTGTGGGCCACCTTGGTGTACATCAAACCCGTCAATCAGGTGTTGTGAATGCTTTTGAATGATCTTGGATTTTCTCGATGGATCAAATGAGAAAAGGGGGCTATTAGTTTTCTCCAAACTTGGTGTTTCTGTAATTCTTGAAAAGTCTAGGGCTTAAAATGGCTTGGAATACTGGGATTCAAGATTACCATGTGGCATGATCTGGATGGTTGGATTGATTGGTAAAAGTATAATTTTAGGCCCAAGGGAGGGGTACAGAGGTCTTCTCACCTCTTCACACGATTGCACATCTCTTCAGGAAGACCTCCACATGCGTTGGAGACCTCTTGCTAAGGCATGAGGCTTGCCAAGGGTGCCACCAGAGCCACAACTGGCTCCCTGCTTTGGTAGGTGAGCCTCCCCAATGGTCCCTAGGTGCTCCCTTGCTACATCTGCGAATTTTCTTTGTGGCCTTTGTACTTGGGCTTGGTTTGGTTTAAGCCTGGTCTTGTTGGGCTTATTTTGATTAGGTGAGTTGACTATGTGGTTAAGTTTTGAGATTTCGGGTTTTAAGTACCTAGAGTTTAGATTTTTAGGATTAGGGTTTCTAGGGTTCAGTCACTAAATGGGGTTGAGTTGTCTCGGTCAAATTCATTCAGCTTGTTGGTATGAGGGTAGGGTGTCTATAAATCTAAAAACAAAAAAACAAAAAAAACGAAACATATTCAAATCTTAGGTGAACCGCAGTACAGGAAAGAGGAGTGATTGTACGCCTTCCATTGAAAACTTCCCAAGGCTTGTAGTAATAATTTTTGCTATCCAATGTTGATTAGCTCGACCTCTATGAAGGAAAAACACAAATATCAGCTTGATCGAAAACATTTATGGCCTAATAAAGTTTTGTGGTGGGCGTCCAATCATCATTGTTTCAATCCAATTGGTTGTCGCATGATTTTCGGTTCTAGTCACATGATAAGTGTGGGCATGTCAAAATTGATTTTGTGACTCAATTCAAACCGAACAACTATGACCCTAAGTGCCGATATAGGCAGATATATAGTATATGACCGAGATCAATTGAGATCAGTTGCCTATTCAACCACTGACTCAGTATGTAAATCGGATTAGGCGATATTCAGAGGCTAGGATTCGTCCTCTAATGATGTGTTACATCTTTGCCTTCCGTATGAAAGTATTTTTCAATGCAGATAAAAGAAGATATAGGAAAGGAAACCTTAAAGTTAGTTGTGAAGAACAATTGCAGAACACTTTTCTAGATGGGGAACCGAATCCGATGTATGAGCGTAAACTCAAATTACAGTTAAGATTACGAGTTACTCGATTAACTATAGAATGTAAACAACATGTAAAAAGTAAAAGATTACACTAAAAAATATAATTGACTTGCAAAAATGTAGAGTACAGGTAATTGAAAGGATAATCAAAAAATAATTGAAAGATATATTAGATTTGATTGGATTCATATGAGACAAATTTTTCTGCTGAATTTATTTGCTATTTATAGCCTTGATTTGGCCATCTGAATACTTCCAACGTTCTTACTATGGCTGAAACCATTTTACATGTCTTAACTCTTCTTCCCTATAATTCTATCATATGCCTTGTAACCACTTTTACATGATCACTCTTCAATCAACCATTTAATAGATGACATGGCGTCCCTCAATACGCTCTAGATATATTGTTATAAAATCTTCTTTATATATCTTTAAAGATCTCCAAATTCACCATGTAAATTCATCGTAATCACACATAACTTATTCTAATTAACTTTACTAGAAATTGGCAACAATGAGGATGAACACAACTGAGTTTTGGGCTCGTGCCCTAAAATGAGCTGAATGTACGGCATGGATGAAATAGTGGGGCTTACAATGCCCAGACCAGTAGTGACATGGGTACTGGGAGTAAGGGTGCACATGAGTCGGTTCGGTCCATTTCTAGGGTGAAACCAAAACCGAACTGTTCCCAATGGTTCTAGGATATTCGGAACCAGAACTGGACTGTTAGCACCCTAGAATTGAACCGGAACCGGACAGTTAAAACAGGTTCGGTTCTGGATCGGTTCCACAGTTCTGGGCTTTTTATAATCCAGTCCCATTGCATGTTTTATTTTATAATCTTGCCCATGTCCATTCATGTTGTGATCCATTTGATGAATGGTTTAGATATTGTATAAGGTGTGCTAAAATACATTTATGGAAATAATCAAATGGTGCATTGTAAACCATAAATCATGAGTCAAATATGAAAATAATCAAAGGGTTCTTGGTTTGATTCTAAGTTGGTTTTAAGTTCGGTTCCACGGTTTGGATCCACGGTTCGGTTCACGGTTTTGTTCGGTTCTATATACCCCCAAATCGAGAACTAGGGGTGTACATCGAGTTGAACCGAGTCGAGCTGGCCTCAGCCCGACTCGGCTCAGCCACTGGCTGACCTCAGCTCGAACTCGGCTCGGCTCAGTCCTCGAGCCTAACTGGCCAGCTCGGTTGGGTTCGGTCAGCAGCTCGGGCCGAGTTCGAGCCGAGTTCGCCATTGAGGCATTTCCACAAACACCTGGACTGCACCTTCAAAATCCCTCTGTATGTGAAACAAAAGCAATGGTTTTACAGGTATTTTATCAAACACCTTCTAAGCAACATAAAAACCAAGAAAAAAAGGGTATTTGTTTCATGTACATACCTTCCTTGCCACCAACCACACTTCGGTGAGTCATTTTATCAAACACTTGGTGAGCAACATCAGTGGCAAAGTAACTGAGTCAGCAAACTGGTTCGATCTGAGTTTGATTCGAGCTGGATTCGATCCGAGTCGAGTCGAGCTGGGGCCTGCTTGAACTCGGCTCGAACTCATTTTCAAGCTCAAAAAATCAGCTCGACTCGACTCGAACTCAGCTTCGAATCAAGTCGAATTGAGCTTTTTGAGTCAAGTCAAGCAAGCTAACTGAGCTAGCTCGGTTCGTGTACACCCCTACCGAGAATCGAACCGATGTAATCGGTTGTTTGATTTTTGAAACCGGAACCGAAATCAGTGCACTCTAAAATCAGTCCAAACCGGACCATTTGGTTGATTCTGGTCCGATTCCATGATTCTAATGGTTAGATGTGCACCCCTAATTGGGAGGGACAACATGCAATCACATGCTTTCAAAGTAGGTGCGTGTGCCGCGAAGTCCCATGCCGACATGCGAGCGAGTGTATTTAGCATTTCCCCACCAATGGCAGAGTATGATGGACGGTACACACGCACTAAAAATTATATATAAGGAAAACAAGTGATTGAAATTGAACCTTCCAAATTATGAGTTCTCATTCAGATGTATTATTGTAGTAATTTTCACTTATTTGATTACATATCGTTTGAATCGATGGGCACTTACTGAACGGTTGAAATCAATGGTTCTGTTTAAGAAGATAAGTTTCTCCAACCAATCCCATTTTCTGTTTGTGACTTAATAACCGTGTGTTACATAATTTAGGCGGTTTCATTTCTGTTAGGGGCTGTTTGATTTTTTAATTTCCCTGGTTAATTCATGGAATTATCTGATTATTACTTACTAGTTACTACGTTTCTGGAGTCCGGATCCTCTGTTATCCGGTCAACAGAGAATTCCTGATACCCTACGCCTCATTGGTCTATGTCACCACTCACTAAAAAAAATAAAAATATTAAAAAAAAACTTCGGACGCCCAACCATTATGGTAACCGGAATTCTCTGTTGACCGGATAATAGAGGATCCTGACTCTTTGAAAAACAGTTTATACAAACGTTTTTATTACTGATTTAAATATGTGAGCCCCACCATGATATATATGAGTTATCCACACCATCCATACTTTTAAAAAATAAATTTTAAGACATGAGCCAAAAAATGAGGAAAATAAAAAGTTCAAGTGGACCACACCTTAAGAAACAATGATTATTAAAACGTCAATGGTTGAAAGTTGTTCTCCCTAGGGCTCACAATGATGTTTATTTGTCATCCAACCCGTTAATAAGGTCACACAATCATGGATAAAATGGAAGCAAAAATATCAATTTGATCCAAAGCCATTGGGGTCTTCAAGAAGCTTTCAATGGTAGGAGTTCAATTTCGATTGCGTCCAGTAGTGTGGTCCACCTGATCTTTCAATTTACCTTTTTTTTTTTATTTTTTATTTTCTCATATCCTAAAATGAGTTGGCTAAATGGATGAACCGTACGATAATACACAAACAACAAGTTGGCCCCCACAATTTAACTTTTTTTCTCCTCGGTGAGAGTGCTGTGAATGGAAGGTGACGGTCAAATCACCTTCAAAATCCAACCGAAAACACAGAGGTAAATAATAACGTGTCACGCGTGCAATTTCTATGCTGTACCTGCGTATCAGGTACATGCGCTACCAGAGTATGAAATAACTCACCGGATATGCTCAACGAGACACGACGACCGATCCGAATACGTGTCACTGCTATATTCAATGCACCTGTCATGCAGTTGACACGTGTAAGAATCACGTGATTGCACGAGACACTTGTACACCCCCTCCCTATCTATATAAACCCCACAACTCCTACTTACCGCCACATCCAAACGCATTTTTATAAGATTTGTGAAGAAAATGGCAGACTTTCGTGATGGATATGGAAACCTAAATCGCCAGACAGACGAATATGGGAACCCAATCCACCAAACAGGTGCACCTGGCTCGGGCATGCATGGTGGGATGGCTCAAACAGGTCATGGTGTTGGTGAACATGGTATGATGCATGGTGGGATGGCTCAAACAGGTCAGGGTGTTGGAGAACCAGGTATGATGCATGGCTCGGGCATGCATGGTGGGATGATGGCTCCAACGGGCCACCAGACCGGTGCAATGGGTGCGGGCGTTGGCAGTGGGCCCCAGCACCAGGAGCAGCGTCATGGCCTTTCGGGCATGCTTCATCGATCCGGGAGCTCCAGCTCTAGCTCTAGCTCGGTAAGTTGGTTTTGTACACGTGTCAGCGTTTTTTTATTTTTGTGATTTGGCCATTACCTGTAAAATCCAGACCGTCCATTGTGGGGCCATGGTGGATATTGCAAAACGCTGAATGAATGATCTGAACTATCTGATTTCACCTGTTGGGTATTGTGCACTGACCATTGTATTCTAGCTTTTCAAATTTGGTCCCGGCATCGGATGGTCAGGATTGTTCGGGCCAACACACCATCGAGACGGGCCCACGTAGTCCAACAGTCCTGGTGAGATCACACGTACGGCTAGAAAAGCCAATATTGCTATATTACACGTGGCAGGGTTATCTTTCAATCAGGATTGTCCTTCTAGTGGGACCCACTAGGGATTGAAAATGATTCTAGTTTCCCGATGGACAGAGATGATCCAAGTCGTCTAAATGATGGCCCTCAAATCGACGGTGGGATAGAAAAGATGATCCTGAAACATCGTCGATCTAGAGTGGGCCCACTACTTGGACAGTTCAAATTGATGGATGTCTGGAAACTGGGGCTCTGCTGAATATTGTATAATTTTTAGCGTCCATTTCTAAGGGTGTCTATGGGCCGGGCTCGGGCCTGAAATTCAGACTTATGAATAATCCCGGGCCGATGGACCGGCCCGTTGATAGCCATTTCACGATCGGACGGTTTAGTTGTTCGATCCGTGTGATTTTTCAGGATGTGATCTATCAACGGTGGGACCCACAATTTAGACGGTATTGATGGAGATACCAATAACTACTGACCGTTCTTTTTGAGTGTTTGTGTACAGTCGGAGGATGACGGGCAGGGAGGGCGTAGAAAAAAGAAGGGACTGAAGGAGAAGATAAAGGAAAAGCTGCCAGGTGGCCACAAGACAGAGACCGAGCCGTCCGGGTTCGGGCACGAGGGCGGGCAGTACGTCGGGCAGCCCGACCCGCATTCTCCGGAGAAGGGCATTTTGGAGAAAATCAAGGAGAAGCTGCCCGGCCACCACTAGACTTGCGTGTAGTGCCGCTAGCTACGTCATGATAATATAGTATAGTGTATGTAAAAAGAGAATAAGCTGGCGCTTGCACGTGTGCATGTGCATTCGTGTGTATATGTCTAGCCCTTCGATCATGTGATGCTTTTTTTTTTTCTTCTTATTATCTTTGAGAAGTTTGGATTTGGGCCGGTTGTAATTTTACCCTCTAGTGGTTTGATTGTCTAAGGATTGGGTTCGTTTATGTTTTGGATGTGAAACTCTTAAGGCCTCCATCCCTTCCATCTTTTGGATTTGAAAAACGTTCACACATTCAATAACCTTTTCATGGTATATATCAGAGACATCTGGCATGTACGACTCTCTCTGCCAACGATATCAACTGCCCAAACCCACCCCTACCATCTCCGTCGTCCACGGCACTTGGCATTTGGCAGACATCTCACATTAGCACATTGATTTAACTCCATTTAAAAACAGATGGATCTTCTGCAGTGCACGCATAGCATATTTGTACAGTTACCTACACTGTTCAAATTGTTGCACAGGTAAGTCATAATTCAATAACTATTTTCAAAACGAGCATACAACAATGCAATGGTTAATTCCTATTATATTAATGCGACCAGCTATGGACAATTGCACCCATGCAATTAGTCTTGGGAGAGTCGTAAAATAAAGCCATTATAATGGATTCCATCATAGGAAAGAGTATTTAGGTGATCTAACCCTCTGTCTTGGGTGCTTATGTCATTTATAAATTTTTATTACACCCCTTCCCTCCTCTCTATTTCTATGTCTAGCCTCACTCGCTCTCTCAAGTATGTTCCATGTCCTACTCTCTCTTTATGTTGCACA
Source organism: Magnolia officinalis (assembly GCA_021015155.1). Classification (NCBI taxonomy): domain Eukaryota; kingdom Viridiplantae; phylum Streptophyta; class Magnoliopsida; order Magnoliales; family Magnoliaceae; genus Magnolia; species Magnolia officinalis. The sequence goes on from JAJHSJ010000004.1 coordinate 111,845,707, forward strand.
CATCCTCTCTTCCCTTTCTCTGAAGAGTGAATATTATTGCACTTTTAATGCGAAGTTAATTAAGTGGTAAAAGAATTCATTTATACATGTACATCTAAAATTTAATCATTAACTTGTAATAATTACTTTTGTTATTTTATTTTCAGTAAAATTTTGGATATGTCTCATTTTTTGGACATATGCCCTAAAATTAGTTGTAAAAAGATGCCCGGCATGTATACAACACATACATATTGGTGGGGCTTGTAGAGCTTTGACACCACCAATCTGGCTAGTGTGGCAGCAGATTAGCTTGTGTAGCAACACCAACCTGGCTGGTGTAAGTACGTATTGTGCCAAGATTAGCTTGTGTAGCAACACCAACCTGGCTGGTGTAGGTACGTACTGTGCCAAGACGAGCGTTGACACTCTTCGAACTCTTCAATTTTATTTTTTAATATGTTAATACACTCCACTGTCAGTTCACACTTACTAGGGATGGATGCCAAGACCTTAGTGTTGAAATGAGGTATCTTTCACACAATTTACCACGGGAGCTATAGATGAGGGGGAAGCCATAGATGAGGGTGTCTCCTTGTTGTAAAATGTACATTGAAAGGATATCAAAGTCACGTGACCCTAAAATGATGTATTTATTATATCCACACCGTTGATCCATTTGGAAAGATCATTTTGGATCTTGATCCAAAAACTTAATCATATCAAAATCTCAATTGGACCACACCACAAATAGGGACCACACCACAAATAGTAGCGGAGACAATGATTATCATCCTTAAAACATTAAAACATTCCTGGGGCTCAAAATAACATTTATTTTCCATCCAATCTATTCTTAAGGTCACACATGGCTGGATGAAGAGGAAAAACAAATATATATTGATCCAAAATTTCTGTGACCCAAAAAGGGTTTCGAAGGTAGACCTTCAATCCCCCACTTCTTTTTTAGTGTAGTCCACTTGATTTTCTTATCTGTCTTAGTTTTCTTCTCAAGAATTACGACGATCTCTCCAAGTGGACGGACGGTTTAGATATAACACATACCTCATCATGAGACCTACAGAACTTAGTGACGTCAACACATCAGCCAGGTCGGTGGTGTGTGGTACACCTGCCAATACGCTTCCGGCTTGTGCGGCAGTTCTGTGGGCTACATCCAATCCGTCTATCCCTTTTCTCAAATTATTTTAAGGCATGAACACAAAAATGAGGCAGATCCAACTATCAACTGGACCACACCAAATGATAAGCTTGGTAGCATTAGAATGCGCAAAGCATTAAATGTCAGTTGCATTAAATGCAAGAGTTATATGTGGTGTGGTCCAGTTGATCGTTGGATCTGACTCATTTTTATGCTTATAGCTTAAAATAATCTGAGAAAAGGTATTGTCGGATTGGATGTACGGATACATCACGGTGGGCCCGCCCACAGAACTGCCCGTTCGGAGCTGGGGACGGGTGGTACGCAATCCGCGTCCCCCGATGGTCGTAATAATAAAAGCCCGTCGACATGTCGAGCCTCTCTTTGTTAGACGCTTCTCTTCTCCTTCATTTCCCGCCTGTTTAAATCTCTCACCTAATGCAAATGCTCTCTCCATGTCATTTCAAAACCCTACCTCCCAACCCCTCTCCGTTCTCTCCTCCCATACCTCCAGTCTTTCCCATCTCTCCCATCTCTCCGCCTTCAACCCCTTCGAATCTCGCTCTACATCTCTCCATCTCTTCCTCTGCAAATCGCTGCAGGAATCCATTTGCTCTGAGGAGCTCGAAATCGATCCCTTCGGAGCGAATGGACGTTGGGTTGGGGTTGGACAATGTAGAAATTGATCGGTTCGTTGAAATTGGGAATAAGGTCGCCGATGCTGCCGGAGAAGTAATACGGAAGTATTTCCGCAAGAAGTTCGAGATTATCGACAAGGACGATCTTAGTATGTTTTTTTTTTTTTATTATTATTTTTTATTTTATATAATTTTTTATTTTATTTTTATAAATTTGGAGAATTAGGGTTCGGTAGGTCGGCGGGTTGCTTGATGCTGCAGGATTAGGGTTTGGTGTGTGCTTCGTGGTTTTAGTTATTTTCTTTCTTTCCTTTTCCTTATATATATATATATATATATATATATATTAGCGCGGTTTTCTTTCCCAGAAGATAGGTTTCTGTTGTGTTCTTTAGGAAGTATTTGGGCACGCCTGCTCATTGTTTGGGTTGGAAAATGCGTTTTTCTGGTTTGGACGAAATGGCGGGCAATCCAAATAAAAAAAAAAAAGAATAAAAAAGAATAAAGCGACTGGATTCTTCCATCTATTTTCAGCTCAATTTTAAAAAGGTTGATATTTGTTATTTTTGTTTTTATAGTTTTGAGTTATTTGTTAGGGATCGTTTGGATGGTGGTAAATGGGGCAAGTAGTAAATGATTTACTGCATCATTGCCAAAATCTGGGTGAACAGATGTGATCAGTTTAGAAGCAAGTCCACCAATGAACCTGCAAAGACAAGATGAAGAAGACAATGGCTGTGGACCCTCCGATGCCTAAGTCAGGCAGGTAGACTCTGGTTGAAAAAGGATTGAGCTAGGGTTTTTGTTGCTTACCTCCATTCAATTGCAGCAAGAGTACTTATAGAGTCCATTGGGTAGTGTCGAGATCGCGTATCTTGTGGGATTCATCCAATATGTTGGAAGATCCTATTTGGATATGGATCTCCCTCCAGATATATCACCGAGTCCACCTCTCGGTCGGCGTGATCTTCGGATATGTTGGATCTGGTCTCTTGATCTGGGGCAGGATATTCTCGAAGATCCTCACCCTGCGCTGGTGGTGGTCGACCTGCTCAGCTCGGGAAATGGCTCTTGCAACCGAGCTATGCTTTCAAGGATCATTGAGCTCTACTCGGTTCGGGATCGATCTCTCCGTCGAGAGGATCATTAACAGCGTCTTCCAAGCTCTCTGAGCCTTATGCCTTGTCGGTTTGGGAAGCTCACCCTGGCATTCCTCCAATTGTCAGTTACACTTTCCGCGCGATAGACTAGTTTGGTTTTCCCTACAACAACTTGTGTTTGGACTTTGGATGCTCTAAACTGCTTGTAAATCATTTACTTGCAAAGCCCCCTTCTCATTTACCAGCAAAAAGGTGTGTTTTCATTTACTTGTAAATGAGGAGATGGCAACAACTCTATTATTATTATTATTATTATTATTATTATTTATTTTTTAATGAAAGCTTACAAAGCATATTTCATTTACCATTTATAGGCTATCCAAACACTGTAAATGATTTACTAGTAAATCATTTACAACTTAAAGCCAAACAGACAAGCTGTAAATCATGTACAGCCTTTAAGTGAGTTACTAGTAAATCATTTACAACGTAAACCATTTACCACCATCCAAACAACCCCTTAAGCATTGTTTTAAGATTCTAAATGTAGGCACCCCACCCAAGAATGTGTCATTTGATTGGGCCAAATCAAGAAGGCTGCTTCTCACAAGAAATCCAAGCTAGCATTCGCAACCCAAAATAATGGGTATGGAAATCCAATTTCCACCACCATGGGATTTCAACCTTTTGGTAAGATATCGTGGTGACATAGTTTTCCTTTATCATCCACCCACACCATCATACCCATTTCATTGCCATTTCCTCTAAAAATCCTTATATATATATATATATATATATATATATATATATATATATATAATATATATATATATATATATAGAGAGAGAGAGAGAGAGAGAGAGAGAGAGAGAGAGAGAGTCATGCTCACCTACGCACGTGCGCACCTTTGCACATGAGTCATGGGCGTCTAATCCGAACGGTCCATGTGATGTGGAATCCCATGAAACCTCATCGGACAAATTTTCACCCTGATCTAAAATTCTGGTGGGCCATAGCAAAGAGAAATGCAAATCAAGGGAGGAAACCGTTTTCATTTTTCATGGCCCACCAAAGTTTTGGATCAAAGTAAAAATTGGGCCCGAGGGGTTTCATGAGGTGCTTCTTCACGTGGACCGTTCAGATTTTGGAGTCACATCACGTATGATGAGTTCTCAAAAAAGTTCGCACGAGTTCCATGCGAACTGGTGCGCAACTGAGCATTTGGCTATATATATAATCCCTTTTTCCTTTTTTTGGAAAGGTAATGACAATTATATTAACAAGCAGCGCGTAACATGCCAAAGAACAAACAAATAATAAATAAAACTAAAAAGGAAATTTACAATCCCTCTACCCATTTATACAAGAAGCCCACTCTATAAAAAAACCCCTCACCCTACTCAAAATGACATCATGCTATTACTCGTATTGCAGAAACATCTCCCATTCCTTTCGGCCCATACAGCCCAAAAGACTTCTAGCAAGCTAAGCCTCCACAAAGCGATGATTTGCTTCCAAAAACCTACCCCATTCCAGGCCAGAATTAGATCGCCAACAGATTTTGGCACAATCCACGAGATATTAAACTTTGAAAGGAAGCCCAACCCAATCTGATTTGCAAATTTGCAATGGATAAAAAGATGATTCCCCAACCTTGCCCATAAGACAGATACTCAGGAGGATCACACTCTTGCCTTTTTCCCCTTTTATCATTCACCTACTCTCACACCCCTATCCCATAACTTTTTTCTTTATAAAATTCCCAAAATACCAATTTCTATACACTCATCCATGAAGTTTCTAGAAATCATGAGGCCTGCCACTACAACCAGGCAATGAAGGGATTTTACATGTCCAAGTGCATCCACTAGCCAACCATGTGATGTCATGTGGCTTCCCACAAATAACCAAAACATCATCAATCCCATCTATAAATACACCTTTCCTCTCCTATTCTCAACAAGCCTTGAAATTTTGGCGGGAAGCCTCGAAATTTAGAACCCCATTAGTTTCCATCCTACTATATTTTCCAACACCATTAGCTACTTGGGCCAACCATACTTCATCTATCCCAAACCTCCTAAGACCAAGAGTTGGGTGGGGATTGAAGAGCTTCAATCATCTTCTCACCTCCTAGAGGAGTATTAAGGTTCTTCTTTCTTCACCCACATTTTTAATCTAGGCCCTCAATTACTCTTACTGAAGATCTTTTTGGAGTAGAGTAGGATATTTAAGATCTTTGATCATCTTCTCTTGTTGAAGAGTGTCAAAGTTCTTCTTTCTCCAATCATATCCCTAAATCCTCATCAATTGACATGTCAAATTGCTTTACAAAGTTCCTTGTCATTTTCTCTACATTGCTACTCTCTCTTCTCATACACCCCCTACGTTGCACTTTTATTTTATTTTATTTTATTTATTTATCTTTCTTGAGCTACAAGCTATAATTTAGAGATCCAATAAGTAGAGACTGTGCACATGTACGGCCAGAGAAGGTACCTCACAACTTCCTTCTTCGTAACCAAGGCCCTTAGTCAGAATTTGCGAACAATTGCCCACATGGAGTTGTTTGGTCAAATCTCCATCTTTACCCTTGGGTCATTAGGATTTATTGTCTCTAGCTTGCTCTATGTTCGAAGACTTTTTTGGCTAGTGGCGACTCCTTTTCATTTATTTTTTTCTATTGAAGTTCGTCGATGGATTTATCAGTCTGTTCCACTTGACAAAAGAGGTCTTAGTAAGTAGCAGACTTTGCAGAATTAGAGTTTATGTAATCGAACTTTGCTTTTTGAATCCCCTTCTTCTGATTAGGGGAAATCGACTAGGATTGTTGTGTTTTAGATCTATTTATTTGTGGAAAAAGATTCATATAAAGCGGATGGGTTTTGGGGACAAATGGAGAGTGTGGATGGGTGAATGCATCGGTTCGACTTACTTCTCGATTCTTCTCAATGGATCCCCAAAAGGATTTTTCAAGAGTTCAAGAGGTTTGCGGCAAGGTGATCTCTTATCTTCGTTTCTTTTTCTCATTGTGGGCGAAGCTCTATCCAGATATTGCACAAAGGTCAATCCGAAGACATCCTATGTGGCATCAAAATGAAAGGTATGAGCAATCTGATTTCGCATATCCAATTTGCGGATGATACGTTGATTTTTTCTGAAGCTAATCCAGAGATGGTAGATAATCTTCGCACTACGATTCACTGTTTCGAGGCCGTGTCTGGTCTGAGAGTTAATTTAGCAAAATCCAAGATGTTTGGAATCAACATGGAGATTGAGGAGCTAAATTCATTTGCCAAAACTTTCCATTGTTCTCCGGCCTCTTTTCCGACATCCTTCGTTGGGCTCCCTTTATGTATAGGCTTCCCTCCAAAGTATCTATGGGAGAAGGTCATTTCTAGGTTTCGGAAATACCTGGCTAGATGGAAATGCCGTTACTTGTCATTGGGAGGTCGTCTCACTCTTATCAAGGCCGCCCTTTCTAATTTGCCGCTCTTCTTCATGTCTCTCTTCAGATGCCCGGGCTTGGTCGTGACTACCCTTGAAATTTTGAGACGCGACTTTCTATGGCATGGAAAGGAAGAGAAGAAGAAATTTCATCTCTTAAACTGGAAAGAGGTATGCAATCATATTCGAGATGGTGGAGCAGGAGTTAAAGATTTGAAGACAATTAATCGGGCCCTCCTCGGGAAGTGGATTTGGAGATTAGGGTCGGAAGACGGGAACCTCTGGGCTATTGTTATTAAAAGTAAATACGGAAAATCAACGGGTGGTTGGTGGACCAAAGATTCTTCATCCTATAAGGCGTCGACTATTTGGAGGGGCATTTTAAAGATGAAAAATAAGGTCCTCAAAGGCGTTGCTTTCGATCTTGGTAAGGGCTCCAATATTCGTTTTTGGGTTGATATTTGGGCAGGTGATACTCCTCTTAAAGACAGATTCTTGAATATTTATCTTTTTGCTCCTATCAAAGATATCCCTGTGGTTGATTGCTACTCTGTCGCTGGGGGCAAAATAGTTTGGAATCCGATTTGGAGAAGAAATCTCGAAGATTGGGAAATTAGCGAATATGTGGATCTTTTGGAATGCATCCACACAGTTTCCCCAAACCAGTCAAATGAAGATTCCTTAATCTGGAGAATGGACAAGGCCAATAGATTTTCTGTTAAATCTCTGTACAATTTGCTTCATGGTAGCCCGGTGGCTACAGAATCCCAGTGGCCCTTTCACATTTGGAAATATTCGGCTCCCCCTAAGATTGTGCTCTTCGGTTGGTTAGTTGGCAAGAAGAAAATCCTAGCAGTTGATAATTTGAGAAAAAGAGGGATGACCATCGCAAATATCTGCCTATGCCGCATGCGTAATGAAGAAACCGTCGGTCATCTCCTACTGCACTGCCCCTTCATTACTACAATTTGGTCCGACTTTTGTTCGCCGTTCAATATTAGTTGGTGTGTTCCTGGAGCGGTGGATCAATTCCTTCAAGCATGGCACGGGGTCAATATAGGCCAGCACAGGACCAGGTGATGGAGGATGACCATTCTTGCTGTTTGGTGGTCAGTCTGGGAAGAAAGGGAGATGCTTTTCGGATGTTTCGAATTTTGTAGAAATTGTTCTCTCTAAGGCTAAGCATCTCATGATAGAATGGGCTACTCAAGTAGATCTGTTAAAGGATTGTGATTTTAATTTTATAGGAGTTTAGTTGAGTCTGCCTCCTTAGCGAACTCTCTCTCCTTCTCTTGTCCTTTTGTTTATTAATATATTGTCAATTTTAAAAAAAAATCATCTGAGCCTTGTATCCCAACTAATTGGGGTTAGCTACATGATTCCCTTTCCAACATTCCACTCTATCAAGGGCCATAACTTCAGAACACCCTAGCATGGGTTTAGAATGTCATATTGGTCGGATTCATGTAGGAAGTTATGGCATAGGTTTGACTCTGGCTGCCAACCTGATGCAACCCTCCTTTATCTGGGCTGGGGATTGGCAATGAGAGTATAAAACTCCCACAGGCGCAATATAATAGACTATTATATAGGTTGATTACAATCAGGCGCTATCTGATACTCTATTACATAGGTTGGTTACAATCAATGAATTTTGTGGAAGAAAGTTGATTATTATTATTATTATTATTATTTTTAAAATTTTTGTTGTTCAAAAACGTGTAGGTCCTGTAACAATTGCTGATCGAGCTGCGGAAGAATCAATGTCGTCAATCATATTAGAGAATTTTCCTTCTCATGCAATGTAAGTGATTTTTTTTTTTTAATTTATTTCTAGCGAGTGGAGGAAATGATTTATTCTTTTTCCTGTCCATGTGGATATGTTGTTCTGGTTTCCAAAAATTGAGTTTATTATGAAAATTTTTTCTCAAGCTTGACACCGCTTGGTTGTGCCACTTACTATGTTGAAATGCAATTGCTACTAGTCATCATGAAAAGTCTTGGGCCAGCTAAGTGCTGATTTTATTGCAGCAGAATGTTCAGAAAGTTGCCTAGTATTTTAAAATTTAAGAAACCCGACATGAATTTTCAAAGTTGATGACATTGGCATAACCATGGCATATTGTAATATTCCCATAATTTATTACTGATAAATAGGATTCGACAGAAAAAGATGTCCAATAATTGCTTTAACTTTACTGAGACTCTAGAGGAAACATTACTGCAGTTATGGGGAGGAAAATGGCTGGAGGTGTAAAGAGAAATCTGCTGAGTATGTTTGGGTTTTGGATCCAATTGATGGAACTAAGAGTTTTATTACAGGTCCTCTTGAGTCGCCTTTTTCATACTGTAGCATTGAAAATTTAGAACACTCTAATTCTATTGCATTGCAGGCAAGCCCTTGTTTGGAACTCTTATTGCTCTTCTATACAACGGAAAACCGGTAAATTCGCCATAACATGATTCAGTTTATACTTTCATAGCAACTTCATTTTTGTAAAACTAGATATCAAATAGAAAGGGAGGTTTGCTACCCTACTCATCCCTACACATGCAGCCACATGTGCCAACTATAGGACATCTGAGCCATGTATCAGGTGGACTCAGTATGTAGATCATTTGGCCAAAAACTCAGGCTGTTCAACTATCAGGTAGCCAATAGATGGACAAAAACGATGGTCTGTACAAACATGCTAGTATTTTCAGGCTGTACATTGTTTTCGTGCATGCATGGCTTACTAGAACTGCTTCATTCTGTGGCGAGGTCATCTATCCGAGGGGTCCCACCTGATACAGAGCTTGGTTGTCCTACAACTGGCTGCCTGTGGAGGTGCATGTGTGAGCAAACCTCATCAAAACAATATGCAACTCGATCACAAGCATGGCAGCAGGGATTGATTCTTTCAGCAACTATCGCATGGTATGAAGCAAAAATCAAAAGAAACCTCTTAAAGGGAATGAAAGCAAACTTGCTCAGCTAATAGTGGTGCAGATGTGAAAACTTGTTTACTGAGGCAGTGGAATTTTCAGAACTCCATCTCCATGCAGCATGTCCGTATTCTTTCAGTCATTTCCTTCCTCCACCTTCATAATTGGATCTATCCAATTTTCTTGTAATTGTTTGCATATTTCATAATTTTGTTAGTAATTAGAATTGCAGAAAGCTGATGTTAGTTTTCTTTTACCCTTTTACATTGAATTATTTGAACCTTTCTTTGTCTTATTCAGATTGTTGGGATCATTGATCAACCTATTTTAAGAGAGAGATGGATTGGAATGAGTGGGAGACAGACCACATTGAATGGACAAGAAGTTTCTACCCGCACCTGTAGTAAACTTTCCCAGGCCTACTTGTATGCATTTCCCATCCTCAATTCCTCGTACTGTGATTCTGAGAACATTTGCAGTTCAAGAAATTGAAATCTTGATGTGTTTTGCTTTGGTTACATTAGACTACTTTTCAAGTTTCTCATGAACAGCCATCAGATGCAGATTTCATTGAATGCAAAGACTTATTTATTTATTTATTTATTTATTTTTTTAATAATAAAAAAATTCTAAAACACACGTACACACACCCCCACACACTCACACTGTAGTGGGATTTCACCACCTATGGGTACTCGAACTCTTGACCAGGTGCTGAAACTCCTGAGAGTCTACCACCGGAGCAAGACTAAGGACCCTGAATGCAAAGACATGTTAATGTAGAAACCTTGGCAAGAGTTTTACTTGCATCCCACATCTTTATGAAGAGATCCATTGGTCAAATGAAGAATATACTCTGTTTTTCTTTGATCTTTAGAGGAAAGTAAAAAGCATTTTATATTGAAGTTTGAAGATTTGACTACACACAAGACATAAAATATTTGTTAAGACTTAAGAGGTTCTTCTTAGCTGTAACTTGTGAGTTAGTGAAATCAGTTGGCCTTCTCTAACTGTGTTTAAATTTCTCAATATAAAACCCTATCTATTGGCCTGGCATGTGTTCAGCAAATTGACCAGACCTTGGTAGAGTTATTAAGATAGTTGCTTGAGGAATAGGCTTCCACAAGGATTTCTAATTAGGGTAGGCCTGGCGGCAGGCCTACGGTTGGTTCAGGCCCGAATTTTGAAGCTGGCCCTAATTGAAATATTGATTTTGCCTGTCCCCAAGGTATTCAATAACAGTAACAGTGGCTGTAATAGCTGGTCTTATGGCCATTACAATACAGGCCATAATGGCTGTTAATGGCCATGTAACGGTCTTTTTTTTTTTTTTTTTTTTTGAAGGAAGAAAATGTATGGCCCCGTTATGGCCTGTTATGGGCCTATTACAGCCATTACAGGCCCATTATGGGCCACTTTTTCAAATTCAGAATGAGCGTTATGCTCCATCTTGCATAACAGGTCCCACCATTCCCGTTATGGCCGTCTTGTAAGCATTTTTAATACTATGCTTGCCCAGACCTGAGCTCATTGTCAGCCATAAAATAGGATGGAAAACTGGCTAGTTTGCGCTTGGTGGACCTTGGAGTTTAGTCCTTAGCTGAAAACCAGCCTACCTTATTACAGTTAGTTGTTAAGGATAATTGCTTGAGAACATGCTCTTTCACAATGATTTATGATCAAGGTGGCAAATAGGTGGTGCTGAGCCAGGCTGTGCCAAAGCACGTCCAAGTCCAGCACGTGATATAAGGAATCGGGCTCAGTCTGGTCCTGACCCATCAGAAAGATGCTCGGCCCACCAATGGTAAATGAGTTGGGTTGGGTTGGGTTATATTGCCTTTGGGCAGATGCAAGCCTTTGTCCAGCCCAATTAGTTAACCGGGCATCTAGATCATATTCACTGAGGCTTGGCCCCAACCCAGCCTGAGACAGGCTGGACTTGGTTTTGCCACTCTTATTTTTTATCATTGCCATGGAGTGCATTATTTTTAAACATATTCACTTATTATTGTTTCTATGATGTTTTCAAGCATCTTGCCACCAGTAAATATGCACAATTGTCCAATCCATCGTTCTGAATACCAGTGTCAGGGGGCATATTGACCCAACCGAAATTTGATACGATATGGTGTCATGCATTGGTATTTGCCCGTATCAAAGCCAAAGATTAAGGAAAAATGTTAGGAAAAAAAAAAGAAATAGAGAAAAGAAATATTCAAATAGATCATTTTTTTTTTTTTTTTTTTTTTTTTTTTTTTTTTTTTTTTTGTTTTGTTTTGGACATGTTTATAATGGTGTATCAGACCATTCTTTGATAAGAATGTTGTCAATCGGTTTAACCTATTGAAAGTCAACCAATTATGCCCTAATTGAACACACATCAAGCATGCTTTGGTAAATTAGGGTCTATTAACATTGAAGTACAAGTGTACAACAAAAAGAAGATAAAAACATCGGAAAAGGTGAATGTTTACTCTTTTCTGATTTTTCACATAATGGTCCATTCCACTTAGATCCATTGAATTCCACTCAAATTTATGTTTTGATTTACTAAATTGGTCTAGATCTAGTATAAAATGACTTTCTAAGCTTCTCTCATATGGTTAAATGAAAAAAAAAAAAAAAAAAAAGACAGAAAACTGAATAAAATTTTTGAAAAAAAAAGAAGAAGCCTTTATGGGTGTATTGGCCTTTACCGGTGCTGACATGGCCCATGGTTTTAGGGTGGGCCGATTTGGCCTTGTATTGCATATTGTATCAGGCTGCTATGGATATGATACAGCCATATCAGCTGATACAATACCGATGTTCAAAACCATGGTCCAATCAAGGAAACTTTTGACAATTTGACTTGTTTTTGTGGAGAGTGCCCTATACTGTTGAGATTGGAGATCATCTTAAAACCTTTTCTCTTCAATTTTTTTTTTTTTTTTTACATGTACGTGTACTCTTCATCTTTTCAGGTATACTACAAGCCCTCATCTGTTCAGTGGAGATGCTGAAGAGGCATTTGCTCGTGTTAGAAGTAAGGTTGGTGCCTGTGTAACCAGGACGCTCTTTTATTAAAAATCTTGGTGACGAACATCCATATCATATATTTGTGTCCAACTTTTGGAGGCTATCAATACAAAGTGAAGATCAATTCTTATAGTATCCAATGCATCTTAGCTTTACATGTTTTCCTATTTAATGCTATGAACTAAATTATATGATTATTGAGTTTATAATCAGGATATCGTTTGATTGTTTGATGCTTATCCATCTCACTACAACTCATGTGATAATATTTAAGTCGCAACAAATGTCTACTCTACTAAGTTTCATGTGTTATAATGCAAGGTCAAAGTACCCCTGTATGGATGCGATTGCTATGCTTATGCCCTTTTGGCTTCTGGGTACGTGGATCTCGTTATCGAATCTGGCCTTAAGGTGAGAGAACCTTGGATTTTATTTTTCTTATAAAATGAAATGTGTGATGGTACTCTTATAAAATTGTCTTTGATTGTTGTAACCAAATCTTTTAGTGTTGATTGATTTTATTGAATTGGGGCATTCACGGAGGGAGGGACATTTGGTTTCCCCTAATGTCACATTTCTGATTATGTTTTTTTATTTTTTATTTTTTATATTTTTTATTTAATTTTAAAAAATCTTTTTCCAGCCTTACGATTTCCTTTCGTTGATACCGGTGATAGAAGGTGCCGGGGGAGTGATAACTGACTGGAAAGGACATGAGCTTTTTTGGGAAGCATCTCCAGGTTCACATGCAGCAAGTATAGTTACTTTCTCTGTAGAAAATAATTAACAAGAATTAAACTTCTGGGAGTGATTGGTGATCTGCCAAGATTGTTGTCCTTGTCTTGCTATAGTGGAAGGTGTGGGACCCACTTGAAAAGTGATCAGTGGCCATAGATGGTGAGAACTTCAGTTCTTGCAGACAACAAAATCATTCCTCTTAAGCTTCTGAAATGCCTCATGTTAGTTTCTACTTTCATGACATAAAGAGATACACTATGTTTGGATGCATGTCTAACAAGTTTAGGTCCGGTCTGCATGGAGAAAGCCAAAATTCTTTTGGATTGCCATAGGGACTGACAATATGGTGCCTATGTCTCCATGTCATTGTTTTGTCATTTTGCAGGAAAGAGCCCCTGTAAACTAGATGCTTTTCATTTTGGCTTCTCACTACCATGGTTAAAATACTCGATAACTTGGATCAATGCATTCGGTCCTGAGTTGAGTTGGGGTTGAATTGGAGTCGTGGCTGTGTATCAAATCGGATCACTTCCTACCGAGTCTGAGTTGACTTGGACAAGTCACACATACTTGTCCGAGTCTTAAAACCATGGTCACTATTTGGAATCCAAAAGGAGTTTTTGGTTCTCTTTGCAAATATTCTCTTACATTGCTTTCATTAAAATTTACACAACCATAATCCCATATAATTATTACAGCTTAAAATGTTCCATGTTTAGGTTTCAACGTTGTGGCAGCGGGAGATGCTGAGATTCACCAACAGGCTTTAGATTTGCTACAATGGAAGTAAGGTGAATCTTCTCAACTGATACAAAACATGAAAGGTACAGAGTTTGAAGTCTGCTTGCTTGCAAAAGTGCATGCCCTGATCTGATATCTTTTGGATGGAAATGCTTGCAAGTTCTTGTTTTGAAATGAAGCAAAATCATTTCTGTTTTCTTGGGAGAACTAATTTGAATAGGGTGAAACCAAAACCTCGGAAATGGAAAACCCGATGGAATCCGTAAATGTGGAAAATGACATTAGGAGAGGAGGAAAAGGATTTCCTTGTCGTTGTATTGTGCCGTCGAATTCAATAGAAATGTTAAAAGGTCAACAGTCAAACAACAAGACTTGTAACCATGGTCCACGGAGTTTGTTTTTGAGGAAAAGCTAGGAAAAGGAAATTGATTGTATTTCTTTTTTGGTTTTTCAGACAGAGGAAGCTGTCACATTAGGGGATTTTGTTCTCCTTGTCCACAGTTGTCCCATGGTCAAGGGGGATGGGGATTGGGTACTGCCCCTGCTTGTAGCGAAGTTGGTACAGGCATGGTGTGGCGGAATTTAATTGAATGGCAGGCCGTTGTTAGACATGGGGCCTGGTCAAGTACGAACTCAACCGAACAACTTTGAAACATGTTTTGCATGGGCTGCATCTCTGACAGCAGCCTGCCGTCCAATCAAATCCCACCATGTTGTGCCTGTACCAACTTCGGTACAATAGGGGCAGTACCCAATCCGCGTCTGCCGATCAATGGAGGGAGAAGCAATTGAGCAAATACTAAATTACAGTCTTGGCATGCCCTAACCCTAATTTTAGGTTTGGATGTGTACTCAAACTGCTTTTCGGGTGGAAAATGTTTCAAAGACAAATAATGGACGGACTGCAGATTCTGACTCTCATAATGTAGTAGACACTTCAATGGGGAATTGGACACTAACGGAAATCTATTCTGCCCAACCGTGATTCCAAGGCACCCAAACAATTTCAGACAAAAGACCAAACATTCATATGCAAGCCTAAGGTCGATTTAGCTGAATCTCAGGGTAGTTGTCTCAATTCTTGAAATTTGGTTCAACACTGGTAAATGGAGCATATGATGTAAATGATTGGACCATTCCAATTAACGGTTCTTGGAACCTGTGGTTCAATGACAATCTGACATCTGTATGATGTCTGTGGATGAGGATCTACACGTATCTGAAATGATTCTAACATTCACTGCTGAGAGGGGAAAGCTAATATGCAGTTCCCTTACGGTATGTATGTGGCAAGCATGCCTGGTGATTGGAACAGTAGGGCTGTATGGATGGGCCATAGACTGCCACATTGCTGTGATCAGACAAACTATTAACGATCTACTTGTGAGGTTTGCTGGTTCAATGTTGTCCACTGCTCAAACTGTTCATTTTGTGTGCCAACTATTGTTGCAGATGCCTGATCATCCTGTCTCCTTTCCTTTTGGGATGCCCTATATAGGTTGTGATCTACCAGAGCAACAGTCCTGATCACCAGACCTGTTTGCTGCATGTACCCTATATGTGCCTGTATGGCTGGCCCAATTCAACATTTTGGAGTCTGCAAGACCCTCACCCGGCTCATGAAGGTATCTATGTTGAACCTTTACGCCCAGCATGAATGTTCACCTCCCTCTTGCTTAAAAACACAATTTTTTTTAGTTGTGTTTTGTTGAGGAATGACCTCCAGCAAGCTGGTAACAACCATCCTGATCATGTCAAGTGATTCAGCGCTCCGAATTGAGTTGTGACTTGCCCAAGTCGGGGTTGAATCAGTCTGACTTGCCCGAGGCAGGGTTCAATTGGGATGACTTGCCTGAGTTGGGCATGACTTGAACTCGATCAGGTCAGATATCTGAGTTGATTTGGACGAATTGCATGGGACTTGGCATGTCTTAAAGCCATGATCCTGATAGAAACTAGGGTCTGCCTAAGTGCGTCGTTGGCAAGTTGGTCCTGAAGGTATGTGTTGTTAAATAGCTTGATGTCTTTTGATGCACTGCAATTTCTATTCTTCTCGTTGTATTCTTCTCTTAGGAACTTCAGGATATTTAACCTTAGGTTTTGCACGGTATGCTTGGTTTTTCAGCTCTGTTCATAGACTATTAGTTTCTTGTGCCCTGCTGTGCCCAAAACCTCCTCCATTAGAAAATCCTAGCCTTTTGTTTCTGGACGGCAAGCGAATGTTTAAGACGGCAAGTACAGAAACAGTCTTTCGGCCAACATTGGTGGCTGCGATTTTCCAATCCCAGAGATTTTTGGGGAATGGTCCATCTACAGTAGAACAATGAAACAATGGTCAGGATAACAGAAATATTGGAATCCTCTTGTCCAATTGAAAACCAAGGGTGCTATTATTCTTTTTCTCTTTTGCTGTTCATGTTTTGTGTTTATCGTTCCGGATTAAGGGTACTAATTCCCTGCCAGTGGGTATTTCATGGGAAGAAACAAGATTTATGGAACTTTGGTTTTTATTATTCTCAGCCAAGTAATTCTCTTTTTTTAATGAAAAAAAAAAGGTTGGGTTTATTTTTATATTTCCCTAGAATTCGTTCCTTAGCTTCTTCCCAAAAAAACTTGCCTTTAATTGGGAAATGAAAATTCTGAGAAATTTAGTTTTATACTTTTCACAGGTTTTTATAGGAAATTCGGCACATGAACCAAACAAAATGTAACAATTCCCTAGGAAATGCCTGGACAACTCTATCATTCCTAAGAGCACACCTGTAGCCCATTGCTAGACGACATATATGCAGTGTTTGAAATATCGGTATCGCGTTAATATCACATCCTTGGGATACAGATACTAATCGGTTATCACATGGGATATATCCTTTGTATCGGGTAATTTATCGCGCTTTTTGGGAAACATTGGAAAAATGGTTGAATTTTTCAATGAAACTTCAGAGATTGTTAAAAAAAGGCCTTAATACACACTTTTGAATTATAACATTTCAAAAAATAAGTGCACATAACAGGTTTCCTTTGTATAGGGTCTTAAGCTATGCGTCATCTGGGTTTTAAGCTATGTGTCGTCTGACTGAATTAATGCAACTATATTCAAATTGAATGCATAACATTTAGAGTGTATGTGATGATCATTTCATCAAACACTCCTAAATACTTCGAAATTAGTCTCAATTGACAGTTGGTTGAAGGGAAATTTTGAAAAAAATATATTTTAATAATTTCTATTAATTTTTAATTAAAAATTTTATTTTATTTTTTTGAAAATTGACAAGGACTTAACAAATCAATAGATCAACCTCATTGATGCTTGATTTCATGTTTTAGAGTGCAACATTGTAGGCAATTTGAGAGAAATTGGGGAAAATTTGAATTTTCCCCAATGTTCCCCAAAACGGACCACCTAAACTCAAAATTTGAAATTAGAGTGTATGTGATGATCATTTCATCGAATACTCCGAAATACTTTAAAATTAGTTTGAAGGAAAAATTAAAAAAGAAGGAGAATATGAAGAACCAATGGATATCGAAATCAAAGCTCTAACTCAATGATTTTTCATGCAAAACATGAAGAACCTGGATTTATACCCATTTGACACTCACTGATTTAGTATAATTTCAACAAAAATGGGGGATCGGAAATTGAAAATGTTCATTGGATCGAACATGTGGGATATATTGGCACTACCTGTGCGTTTTGTATCGCATATGTAGATGCAAGATATATCGTGGGATATATCGGCCGATATTTAAAACATTGCATATATGTGCCATAATCTATCTTACGTTTGCCATGATATGTTATGTTTTTGCAGCTGGCTCCACCATGGATTGACCATGGCCTACGTTTTGCATTGATCGAAAGAAATAAAAATAAAAAACACACACTAGTGATGGTGGACTACCATACGAGCCTAAACACCTTTGACGGATCATGACTTTTTTCTGCCGAACGCACGGCAATAGTTGTAAGACAATCCAGGCTGTCCAAATTGATGGGTTCATTTGTGGAAGTAGCATAACGCATAAGGTACGCAAATCATATAACAGTACCAGTCTCATGTTGCCTTTTGGAATTGAACTACTCACTAATTTACTTTTAGCCACCCATTTCGTGACTATCAATGGATGGCTAGGATGGTAACACTAGGGGGGTATGGAACATGCAAAGCAAATGGAGAGGAAAGAGTGAACGGATTTGGCAGAGAGATTGGAAAGATCTTAGGCGTAGGTTACCAAGTATCCATGTCGTCCAAAATACCAAAATACTCTTTATCATTAGTTTAGATTCATTCCTATATCTCTTCGATACTTGAAGTTTGCGTCCTTGGAAAACTAATTGCTTGACTGTTTGTATTATATGGAGTAGATATTTGCTCTATCGTTCGTGTGCCTAACTCTTTTAATTTTATAATCTAGAAGGCATGAACGCCCAATGATAGGATGAGGAGTCAACATCATTTTATAACAGTGGTGAACTATCACAGAAGTGTCGCCCAAGGCGAGCATGCTCATCCGAATGACATAAAAAAAGCAGAAATGTTGATGGCAGTGTCTTGTCTCTTCCACGTTTATAAATTGCACAGTGCATAAAAAGTAGCACAAATTAAACTACTGAAATTGTGGGCCCAGCTTAGAACGATCATAGATGAAAATTTTACATTGGTTTAATTACCAAGCTAGCTGATTTGGTGAAAACCATAGTTCAAAAAACTGAAAACTGGACTTGACTAGATGATCAACCGGATCAGGTCGACTCGAAGACTCGACTGAGTCTTTATTTGACTTGACTTGATATATTAAAAAAAATATATTTTTTTTAATAATTAAAAATATAAGCAGTTGTTTGAGGTGAACATTAAACTTTTTAGAAAGAGTAAAATAAATACAAAAGACGGGGCTAGACTCTAGAGACACTGGAGTTGCTTGGTGTGATGGTAGCCGGTTCTTGTTACCTTAAAAGTCATGGGTTTGAATTCCATTGTTTGCATTCTATTGTTGACCTGGAGAGTGATTCGGTTGGTCATATCGAGTGTATTGAGTCGACTGAGTTTATGAACCAACTTGTTGAGTCTTGTCATGATTTGACCCAGTCATTTTCAGCAGGGAGTTTCCAAGATAGTCAACTCGAAATCTTGCCGAGTTGAGTTGACTCATCTAAGTTTTGAGTTTTAGACCTATGTTGTACCCTATTTTTACCGTTTTTAGAAGAGCCAATTAGAAAAGGACGCATGTTATTGCACAAGAAGTATATAACATGCCTAAGATATGTGAGTATATATAGAGTGCGTGTTGTGGAAATAATTGTTGGCATTGGTTGGATAATACACATTGTTGATGTAAAAATCTGGTCCACCCTCTTTAGACCTTTGAGTACCTGCACAGGAAGAAGACAAAGGAGACCTTGGCTAGAGCAGGGGACCCTCCGATGCCAAAGTCAGGCTAGGAATCTAGGTCGTACAATATTGAGGGGTTCTGGGAGAGTTTTTGCGTACCTTTCACCCTTGGAGTCTCTCCCATTTATAGGAGAGGGAGGATCCTGCCGCATGGGGATTCTTTCCTGATATTTTAGAGATTTGTTGCGATCCTAGATCTTCCTGAGATTATAGGATCCCGTGATCGTTGAGATCTAGCGCTATCTTCCGAAGATCTTGAGCAAGATTTTTGATTTTTAGGAAAATCCTTCGGATCCGTAGCTCGGTTCTAGGTCGGGTCGACCTCTGGCCGACCTATGGGTCAGGTTGATATCTGGCCGACCTATGGCCGACCCATGGCCGACCTCTGGCCGATCTATGGCCGACCCATGTCTGACCTTTGGCCGATCTATGGCTGACCCATGACTGACCTCTGGTCGATCTATGGCCGACCTATGACTCGTAATCTCATTCTTTGAGTGTCCTTGCATTTGTATCACCCATCTTGAAGATTAGCATGCTTTTGGACGTAGAAGCCTTATCAGGCTTGGGTTTCATTGGGCTCGCGCTGGTTAAGTAGAGTTGGTCTATTTCATAATTCAACTATCCACTTGTCCATTCTTTCCCCCAACAGTAAGCCCCCCTTACTTCTCGGGCTGACATGTGGAATTTCGAGAAGTAAGTTGATCGGATTATGCATGGTTGGCTTATGCCTAGTCGGCTTATGCTCAGTTGACTTATACCTGGTCGGCTTACGTTGAGTTGGTTTATACCTGTTCGACTTATGTCCAGCCCAGTTGGCTTATGCCTGATCGGCTTATACTCAGTTGGCTTATGCTTGGTCGGTTTACGCCCAGTTCGCTTATGTTTGGTCGGCTTACGCTAAGTTCGCTTATGCCTGGTCGGCTTACGCCCAACCCAATTGGCTTATGCCTGGTCGGCTTATTCCCAGTTGGCTTATGCCTGGTTGGCTTACGCCCAGCCCAGTTGGCTTATGCCTGGTCGGCTTACGCTCAGTTAGCTTATGCTTGGTCAGCTTATGCCCAGCTTAGTTGGCTTATGCCTGGTCGGCTCATGCCTGAATAATGATTGACTCATGAAATGGGTCGGCATGGATGGATCCCTGGAAATCCCTTGGGCTGAGCTCTAACATGAATGGATCCCTGGGAATCCCTTGTGTTGAGCTTTAACATGAATGGATCCCTGGGAATCCTCTGGTCGCTAACGAAGAATTCTTCCCTTCTTCCCTTTGCTCCATATCCTCAACCGAGTTGTTTCCTCTTCGAACAACATAGCTTTAGGTGCGAGATCGAGCACTGAGCTGACCTGTCGAGGCCGGGATGACCTATTGAGGTTGGCGGAACTGTTAAGGCCGAGCTAACCTATTGAGGCCGAGCTAAGCTGTTGAGGCCGAACTAACCTATTGAGGCTGAGTTGACTTGTTGAGGCCGAGTTGACCTGTCGAGGGCCAAGGTAAGCTGTTGAGGCCGAGCTAACCTATTGAGGCTGAGCTGAGCTGTTGAGGCCGAGCTAAGCTGTTGAGACCAAGTTAATCTATCGAGGCCTGGATGACTTGGCGGTTGTAGATCCTCAAGCGTTCAACATTCCATGGGCGGGGTAAGAGCCCCCCAATGTCTTCTAGTTGATATGTCCCTCAGTATTAGATGTCGAGGTCGGAGTTGGTCGATGAGCCTTAATGTCGAGTTGACCTTCCAAGACCGAGCCGTCGAGGCCGAGCTGACTTTTTGAGGCTGAGCAAACTTGGGAGGAGTATGCCAACCTGCCGATGCCGAGATGACTTGCCGATGCTTGGTTATCAGGTTTCCTTGCTCAACTTGGCTTCTTTCTATTTATTTCGCCTTAGTGTTCAAAGGAGTGTACCGATGGAAGCGACTTTCTGGATGTCGGTTGGTATGTTGACCCAAGTCTCGGTCGTGTTCTTTCTTTCTTTTGGCGCTAACAGAAGAGTACTTCCCTTCTTCCTTTTGCATCATGTCCTCAATTGAGTTGTTTCCTCTTCGAGCAGCACAGCTCTGAGTACGAGATCGAGTATCGAGCTGACCCGTCGAGGCCGGGCTGACCTTTCGAGGCTGACTCGAGCTACCGAGGCCGAGCTAACCTGTTGAGGCCAAGCTGATCCTGTTGAGGCCGAGCTGATTCTGTTGAAGCCGAGCTAAGCTGTTAAGGCCGAGGTGAGCCTGTTGAGGCCAAGGTGAGTCTGTTGAGGCCGAGGTGAGCTATTGAGGCCAAAGTGACCTATTGAGGCCGAGGTGGCCTATTGAGGCCAAAGTGACCTATTGAGGCCGAACTAACCTGGCAAGGTCGAGCTTATCAGTCGAGGCAGAGCGGAACTGTTGAGGCCGAGCTGGACTGCCGAGGCTGAGCTGAGCTATTGAGGTCGATGTGACTTGTTGAGGCCGAGCTGAGCTTGTTGAAGCTGAGGTGGTTTTGGCCGTTATGTCGTCCAGCGGGCTCAAAGTTATTGATTCAGGAATAACTGAGATGGTTGCAAATAGATGATTCAAGAAGAGCTTCTACTTGGCTGCAACAATGATTCAGGAAGAACTTTCTTATTTCATTTCGCCATTGTAGATTGTTTGGAATATTTATGGTAGGGCAGAAACGACTTAAGATGTCGTTCCCACAGACGACGCCAAACTGTTGATGCAAAAATCTGGTCTACCCTCTTTAGACCTTCGAGTACCTGCACAGGAAAAAGACAAAAGAGACCCTGGCTAGAGCAGGGGCCCTCCGATGCCAAAGTCAGGCTAAGAATCTAGGTCATACAGTATTGAGGGGTTCTGAGAGAGAGTTTTTGCGTACCTTTCACTATTGGAGTCTCTCCTATTTATAGGAGGGATGATCCCGCCGTACGGGGATTCTTTTCCGATATTTTAGAGATTTGTTGCGATCCTGGATCTTTCCGAGATTATAGGATTCCGTGATCGTCGAGATCTAGCGTTATCTTCCGAAGATCTTGAGCAAGATCTCTGATTTTTAGGAAAATCCTTCGGATCCGTAGCTCGGTTCTAGGTTGGGTCAACCTCTGGCCGACCTATGGGTCAGGTTGATATTTGGCCGACCTATGGCCGACCCATGGCCGACCTCTGGCCGACCCATGGCCAACCTCTGGCCGACTCATGTGTGACCTCTGGCCGATCTATGGCTGACCCATGGCCGACCTCTGGCCGATCTATGGCCGACCTATGGCTCGTAATCTCATTCTTTGAGTGTCCTTGCATTTGCATCACCTTTCTTGAAGATTAGCATGCTTTTGGACGTAGAAGCCTTATCAGGCTCGGGTTTCATTGGGCCCGCGTTGGTTCAGTAGAGTTGGTCCATTCCATAAGTCGACTTATCCACTTTTTCATTTTTTCCTCCAACACACATCATCCAAAGATGGAATATGGCCGAACATTCGAAGGCGGAACGTGGTTTAGTAAGAAGCAGTTACTAGGATGTGTCAAAGAAGGGTTTGGAAGGACGAAATGGTGCTAAAGCAGTTGTTGTAACCACCGAACGTGGTTAAATGCTTCTAGATGATTTTCTTAAGGAAGTCTGTAAGTACTAGAGGAGTTCAACGAAGCAAAGTGTCTCATACCAACTTAATCAAACAAATCAAATCTACCTTTCAATTATCTTAGTATAACCTTTATGTTTCTTAGCATAATCAGTCTTTTACGTTTCTTAGTGTAACTAGTAGCATAATCTTACATTAGAAGTAGCAGTAATTCAAGTCTACGCTCATACGTTGGATGATTTTCATTATAATTCAACCAGTTCCTTTTTCAGAAAGGTGCTTTGTAGTTACTTTCTGGGGTCGATCACAAGTGTTTATGTTTTGTTTGCTTATGTATTTAAAAGTCATTTTGTACAGAGACGCTTGGAGTCAAAGTTGTTCGGTTGGAATTGAGCCGAACAGTCGGTTTTGGTGCGCTTGTACATATCACACGTCACCAAATTTAAAATCGAGAGGCAATGCAAACACTAAAGATTATAGATTAAAACTGTTTAATCATTTACTTTTGCAACTGTGCTTTATCTATAATGGATCATGTAATTTTGGACAGCTTGAATTGAATCGATTTCCCTTTTTAAGAATATAAACACAAAACTGAGATGCTTCATAATCTAAAGGGATGAGTGGCAAGATGAGGAAGGATGGAATTAGAAACAAAGACATTTCAGGCAATTTAAGAGTAGCACCAGTAGGTAATAAGATGACTGCTAATAAGGAGTGATTTGGTTCACGCTAAACACTCCAAAAGAATGAGCATGACCCAAAAAGGACGCGGGTGAAGGTGAGTGGATGACCTATAGTTTAACTAAGGATATGGCGCTTGATAGATTAGGAATGGCCAAACATGATTGGTTATCCAACCTCAATTTGTTGAGATAAAGAATAGATGATGAACAAGAATGTTAATGTTATCCATCAATCGCTTGATTTTAAAATATTTAAATTAATAAGCTTATGCTTTGCAAATACGGAAAAATAGCCGTCTCTTAGACTTTTAAGTCACGGAAAACCACCATTAAGGTGTAAAAAAGACATATTTGCCGTCACACCCTTTGGTATTTACGGTTATACTTTGTTCCACGGGAGTGGGCATGCATAAGATTTGAAGGGGCCCACCTTTATCTAGTGTGTGATTGACACCATTTTAGAGCATTAGCTCAAAAAATGAGTCAGGTTTGAATTGCATGTGGACCTTACCACAAAAAACAATGGTGATTGGACGCTCACCATTATAAACTTCTCGAGGGACCAGTAAAGGTTTTGGATCAAACTAATGTTTATGTTTTCCCTTCAGATAGGTTTGTGTGATCTTATGAATAAGTTGGATGACAAATAAATATCACTATGGCCCTGGGAGGTTTTTAATGGTGCGTGTTCAACAACCACTATTTTGTGTGGTGTGGTCACCTGAGATGTGTGGTCCACCTGGGATATGGATCTGCTTCAATTTTTGGCTCATGTCCCATAATGAGTTGGAAAAATTGGTACAGCATGAATATAACA
Organism: Magnolia officinalis; assembly: GCA_021015155.1. NCBI lineage: Eukaryota > Viridiplantae > Streptophyta > Magnoliopsida > Magnoliales > Magnoliaceae > Magnolia > Magnolia officinalis. The sequence continues at coordinate 111,869,898 of JAJHSJ010000004.1, forward strand.
CATACATCATGATGGGCTCATAACTTTTTCAGCATTGATGCTTGAGAGATCAATAATCTCAGTGGTGCGTGTTTCCATGACCAATGTTTTATGTGGTATGGTCCACCTGAGCTAAGGATCTTCTTCAATTTTTGGCTTATGCCCTAAAATAAGCTGGCCAAACTGATGGAGGGGTGTGGATATAACACATACATCATGGTGGGGCCAATAGCTTTTTCAGCACTAACCCTGTAGGGATAAAAAATTGGCGTGCTTGATGTCTACCGATGAGGACGGACATGGATTTCCTGTGAAAGGCATTTGCAGAAAGATGCTAGGTGGGGCCTACTGTGATGTTTGGGAGAAATTCACCCTGCCATCCATTTTATGAGCCTATTTTAAGACACGAGACCAAAAATTGGTGGATCCAAAACTCAAGTGGACCACATGAGAGGAAAAATTGGAGAAAGAAATGTCTATTGTTGAAACCTTCTTAGGCTCCACCTTGATGTTTTTATGCCATCCAAATCATTTATAAGGTCATTACCACCGGCATGAAGTGAAAGCTTTCTGCGCCCATGGAAGACCGATCAATTTGATATTTGTGTTTTCCTTTCATCCAACATCCAAGTCTGTGTGACTTGCGACCCTACAAGAGGTTAGATGACAAATAAACCTTATGGTGGACCCCAGGAGGGTTTCAACAGTAGTTGTTCAATCCCGATTGTTTTTTGTGACGTGATCCATTTGAGATTTGAATGTGCCTCATTTTTGGGCTAGTCCACAAAATTGATTTGGACAAATTGATGGACGGTGTGGATTTAACACATAAATCATGGTGGGGTAGAGAAGTTCCACACGTTAAAATGTGTCATGTAGTATGCCATTTTTTGTCATTTTCTAAAATAGATATTTTAAACAGCATAAAACACTATCGCCATTAGACATCAGGCGTTAAGATGACTAGTAGCCTGCTGAGTAACTCTCACTAGTCAGCATGGATAAGACACATACGTCACGGTGGCCCCCTACAGTTTACTCAGTACGCTGTAGCCTGCTGAGTTACTCAGCTCCAGCCCATACAGGTTGTACCTAATTGGGTAACTGCGCCTGTATGAAGGTATATAATGATGCATGGATTTTATCTACACCATCAATTCATTTTACTACATTATTTTAAGACATTATTGTGCTATATGATGCTTACTGTTGAAAATATTTTAGGTGTAATAGATGTTTTGATCAAGCTAATATTTGCTTCTTTTTTATTTTTTTTTTTTTCTTGCCCAAGTCAATGCGACCTCGTGAACAACTTGGATGACAAATAAGCATTGCAGCAGCCTCCCACCGAGTAAGATTTTACCACAATGGAAACTCTTGTAAATTCGATGCCCACCGTTAAAATACTTCTTGGGCCACCAAAGTTTTGGATCAAGCTTATATTTGGGTTTTCCGGCCAGGTTTGTGCGACCTTATCAATAGATTGAATGGTGGGCCACAGAAGTTTTGGATCAAGCTGATATTCCATTTTTCCCTTCATCTACGTCCATGCGACCTTGTTAACAGATTAGATGGTGGTAGTTCAATCACCACTGTTTCCTGGTCCACCTTTTATTTGGATCCCCATCATTTTAAAGACCTTAAAATAAGCTGGCGAAACGGATGGAGAGCGTGCATATACATACATTATGGTGGGCCCGACAGTCACGGATCCACCGAGGTCCCGAATCCGGTACCGAAGTTCCACGTGCGCCACGCGTCTTGCCTCGCATCTACCACACTCTGCCACACCATCGAAGCCTTTCTCGGCAAGGAAACGTGAGTAAATGCCTCTCTACCAACTGATCCAAGTCAGCCATGCGGTCAACCGAAGGAAGCTTCTTTGCAAGGGTCGCAAAGGACTCGCGGGTGGACGCGGATTGCGCAGCAACCCCGCCCGTCTCCAGCCACGAACGGACAGTTCTGTAGGCGGGCCCACTGTGATGTATCTATTTATCCACGCCGTCCATTACTTATTTAAGATCATTTTAAGTTATGTGCACCAAAATGAGACAGATACGACACTCAAGTAGACCACACCATAGATGACTTGTGCATTTAATGCAACCCAATATTATTACTTGGTATGGTCCGTTGGATCATACTTATTTTTGTGCACATACTTTAAAATGATCTGATAGAAAGGATGAACGGCGTGGATAAACAGATGCATTACGGTGGGCCTGCCCACTGACGCGGGGTTGGACGCAATCCGCGTCCCTCGCGGGTGTAGGAAAAACAGTGGACCCGCATCTTCACTATTTACGCCCGCACGCGGTCCGGTCCAGTAGAAAAAGGCTGATCCATTCGGACGTGTGGGTCCGAACGTGCACAAGAGTAACTCAACATGGTAGCCATGACTGCAGCAGATAATCCACAACCCCTTAACTTGTGGTATCTGATCCACCATAAGCCGTACACGTGGCAAGTAAACATGTCAATCCACACTGTCCGAATAGTGGGTCCCATGTGGATGGAACGTGGGCCGACATCCCAACCGATCAAAGACGATTACCACTAGTTCAATGGTTGAAAATGGAATGATAATAGGTCCAAATACATCGTGGGAGATCACACGGTTCAGAATTTCTTATCGGTGCGAATTTTGTACTACGATCATTTCGGCGAGTCCGGATCGCTCATTTATGCACGTGTACGGTGGATGAGACACCAGGGCTTCAAAAGGGGACGGACTTTACCGTGGAAACTAGATACTCCGGTGGACTATGATTAATGATACGCATGCGCGTATAAACTGCTTACAAATTTCATACATGGCATACAAGTAATTCAAATTAAACTGTCCAAATCCTGGGTCCAGCTGAGATGTTTCATGAAGCAAAAAATTATCTGAATATCCGATCGGTGGATATTTATTGGACGGTTACAAATGAAAATATCTATTGGATCGGATATTAGGATTTTTCAACCAATCAGATTTTGGGAATGAGACTCACTGACAATAGATTACATAATATAATCGGTCTAATCTGAGTGAATGCATGATGAGTGTAAAATTTCTGAGTGCCTGTGCATCAAGAATCGTACTCTGACAGAGTATCAAAACACTCCCACAAGGGGAAGGAGTATAATGAATTTCCATTGTAATGATAGGAAGGTGAGCAAAAATCAAAGGCAGCTTGTGTTTCCAAAGAAAAAGGGCCATGTATCCTTTTCAACCAGTATAGTTGTCTTCGCGGAGAAAACGGGAAAGGGTTTCTCTCGAGAGGTTTTCTAGGGTTTTTTTTTTTCTACGCTCAGAGGGCTCTCGATCTTCCTCCATTCAATTGATCCAGTGTTCGATCGATATTTACAGGTATCTCTCTCTCTCTCTTCGATTCCTTTCGGTGAATTTCGATTCTAGATCTCGATTTTTTTTTGAATTTTTCTTTTAAGGATGGAGAATTGCAAGCACAATTATCTCATATATATGTTTTTCTTTTTTTTTTTTTTTTTTTTTTTTTTGAAAAATTGGAATTCCTGTTTTTCCCCTTTTGTTTCTTTATTTCGCGGCTAAAGATTGAAATTCTCTGTGAAATTCATTCTTCTCTGTTGGAATTTCTTGAACGCCTATTCTTGTTTGGAAGATCGTCGAGGAATTTTCTACTGTAGTCGTAAGCTCGTAATCCCTAATTAAATAAAGACTAATCTCTTTTAAGGGGCAATAGTGAGTTGGGGCCAGGCCACTTCATGATCTGAACCATCCATTCTGGAGACCCCGCCACGTGTTGACAATGAGTTGTTGTCTATGGTCAATTGATTGTGGATCCTACCGCATGGGCAGCGGCAGTACCTGATATGGGTTCACTGTTTGCTTTCTGCACCTGCAACATTCTTAACAAGAATAGGAAGATTACGACTGATGGTGCTTTGTTTAATCCTCATGAACGATGGACATTCATGAATAGCTAACGGCTCAATTCAAATTCAAGATGCAAAGGTCATCATCAATGAAGCATGATTATATGACCATAGCTTCTATATGGTAGTAATGATAATAAAAAAGGTAATGTTTAGGTCAGTCTAAGGATGCACTCTGGGAGTGGACAACGGCCTCTGTACCGTACTGTTATACAGGGCACTGTAACCCATCAAAACCCTGTGAATTATGTGGGTTGGTAAGAGCTTCATCACGTTCATGGTGCTTTAATTAACCATGCCCATTCAGTTCAAATTTTCAGATCCTTTTGAGTCCACTTGAGTAATTTGGACTGTTTTTTTTTTTTTTTTCTCTCAATTTTTTGTAACACTTAATGAGCATTGGTATGCCCAAATGTGTTTGCAATAAAGCTCATGTACACACCGTACATGTGCCAACATGGCACGATAGGTCCGAGGTCGAATCCATCCATCAGAACAAAACCACTGTATCAATCTCCTAGCCCAAGAAACAGGTTGATTCAGGTGGGCCACAGTGTGTAAAACAAATGCACGGCTCTGAAAAACTTGGTTAGTTCTCCAAACCATCCACCTGTTTTCAATATTGGGGCTTATATGGTGAATGGTCTGGAATTTTTATTATTTATTTATTATTATTTTCTTTTACGCACTGTCAGACCAACCTGGTAGATGGATTGGATCTTGCACTTATGTGCCCTGCTGGCATATATGTGGCGTGTACATGAGCTTTATTGCACATGCGTGTGCGCTTAGCAAAGCTCCACATTTAATAATATTTAAAATATAACAATGTAAATATTGCCAAGTCTTGGTGGGTTGAGTTGTGTTTTTTTGGAGCTCCGACTTAGCCGTGACCAAAATCAAGTTTCTATCGGGTCTTGAAGAAGTCTGATTAAGTTAGGTCAACTCATCCAAACCAGGTGTTTATTATTATGATTATTTTTTTAATCTTCTAAACTGTTTTGAACCTATTATGGAAGATGGTTCCTCACAATGTCTTAGTTTTCTGTTAAAAATAGGGAAAATTCTTTTAGTTGGCAAAACAAGAAATTTTTTTTTTTTTTTATATAACATATTGCTTAATGTAATGCATTACTTATATCTAGTGTCCTGAATTTTTTAAAAAGGTATCTGTAGTTTTCATATCATATTGAGCCTGGAGTATCTGTCATTCTGAAGGAAAATCTCGGAATTTTCATCAACTAGTATGACAGGGAGTCAGGGACACTCATTTAACCATTTATTGTGCCATCAATGCATGTTAGACAGATGCCAACCTGGTTGGTAGAAAGCTTAATTCTTTTCTTCTTGTTTTGCGTATTATTTGTATTACTATTTACTATGTAACGTCAATGCAATAGTATTTTCCTAGATAAAACTTTACGTTTTTTATTTCTCTGTGAACTAATACTTGTAGTGGTTGGCTCAGATGGTGTCTTGAAACTGTACCACCAGTTTCAGTCTTATCCGAACCAACTATAATGTAATCTAGATGATTGTTATGGTTCATGAGAAAAAGATGAGAGTGCATAACTCCCCTGGTGGAGTTTATTATGTAATCCAGATCAAAAAGGGGGGAAAATCATGGTAATCTTTTATTATCATCAAGAAAGTAAGATATCATGTTATCTTTTTAAGTATTTCAAGGTTGCCTTTTTTGACACTTCATGTCCATGTTTGACATGATATCCATGCCATGTTTATAGTCATCTTTTATTATTATCAAGAAAGTTAAATATCATGCCATCTTTTAAGTATATCAAGGTTGCCTTTTTTGACACATCATGTCCATGTTTGACATGATATCCATGGCATGTTTAAGTTACATGGGCTCAAACGGAAGCATGTCGGCTAATGTTCATTTGTTCAATATAATGTTGATGTAATGACTGTCTTATTTGAATCAATAAATTTTGAAGGCTGTACACACTTATGCATGTGTTCTATCATAAGTGTTCCAATTATCGGTGACATTATCAATAATATTGCTGATAATATCAGCATTGCTGGGTCAGCAATATCGAAACCCCAAGTAAAAAGAAAATTTCCAGATAATGCTGATATTTTCAATAATATTGGTGATTTTTGGTGATAATATTGTTATCACCGATATTTTTGCTTGAGCCTAGTATATATTTTCCCTGGTGTTGGTGATACCAACGATATTGTCGCCAATATCAGAGAGACACCTGGAAATTTGTGAGAAACTCCCCAAAAATTTGATTTTTGATCGTTTTTTGTAGGATTTTTTTGGGGAATTTGTTAGTGATTTTGATAGCTCCTTTTTGTGTATGTTTTAGTACTTGCATTGTATGGTATTCGAATGATATACTCATTTTTTACGCTCCTATTAAATGCAAACTTATTATGTATAGTAGTAGTTGTTGTTGTTGTTGTTGTTTTTTTTTTTTTTGGCAATATTTTGATTCCTGTCTTTCAACAAGTCCTGAAGTTTCACAAAAAATTTCCACCTTTTTCCCGATGTTTCCCTCAGTGATGTTTTCCAGGTATCCTCGATACCGATGCTTGTTTCCGCATCCCTGGTCTTCGATATGTGACATACTCTGAGCACTGGTAATAAGTAATCACACAATCCTCGAGGGCATGAAAAATTAATAAAGTAAACTGCGTGTGATCATTTTATTTTGCTGTTCGTTGACTTAATGAGGGAATTTATGTTTTATTCCTGTTTCCTTGATCACAGAAGAACCTGGTAATAATGTGCCAATTATGAAATATATCTAGTGGCTGTAGTTTAGTGGTGAAAATTCCACGTTGTGACCGTGGAGACCTGGGATCGAATCCCAGCAGCCACTCTTTCCTTCCAGTTTTATAAAAGAAACGGGAATACAAACTAATCAATATGAATATGATTCTCTATAATTAGTCATTTTTCTATCTTTCAAAAAAAAAAAAAGTTATTTCTGGTATTTTTCTATGGTTTGAGCATCCATTTTGAACAGGAATCACCTCTGAGGTTATTGTCGAAACACTATGAATTTTTTTGTCTTTGAAACTACCCCTGGTAGTTCAAATTGTCTGGAAAATCTACATGATAGAGTGAATGTGCGAGAAACTACATCAAAATTACTGCAGGCAGTCCTGGCCAGGAAGTTTCACACCCCAAGGCAATCATGGTAAGGTACATAAAATTACCTATAATTTTCATGCAAGTCCTTTCCATATATTCTCCTCGTAGTGCACATAGCAAGGGAAGTACTTGCTCTTCAATGTTGTGATCCTTCTGAGGAAGGATAGAATTTCTTCCACTATCAGGCCGTGAATGCGGTGCTTTTCTGTCTCTTGTTCTTGTCATTTTCAAAACTGAACTTCTTTGTCATGTTGTAACAATGTCACAGTTTTACTTGGAGTATAATGAGTTGCAATGTCTTGTAGTTACAATTCTTTTTGCATTTCTTTTGCAGGAAGTTGATAGCTGCCTGGCAACAGCTGATAAAGACGCATGTGATTTACAAGGAGGGACGAGCTGCTTTAATAAATATATTTATATTTTCTATTGAATTCAGAAGATGGCAATGGCAGGACAGCTGCCCAGGGATCATTCTCTGCATGGGATGTTAAGAGAAGGAGCTTACGGCGTTTTCCCTGACATGGCTGAAGATTCTCAGTGCCTGGGACCTAGCTGGTATTTTGGTAGAAAGCAAATTGACGATCATTCTCCATCTAGAAAGGATGGGATTGATTTGAAGAAAGAGACTCAACTGCGGAATTTATACTGTTTATTTCTTCAGGACCTGGGAAAGAGGCTCAAAGTGTACGTACTTTCCTGCTTAGTTCTTTTTCAGCTTAATATGTAAATGAGGGAAACTTTTCAGTAACTCAAATCATCTAAGATTTTTTATGAGTTCTCCATTTTCCTTGGAATGGCGCCATCATTAAAAATTTCCACTGCTGTTTGAAGTATTTTTCTCATTGATTTTGCTATGGATATTTTGATGCATCTATATCTACGCTGCATAATTTGCTATTTACGACTGATAAAGTGACTTTTGCTTTTAAAGGCTTGTCTATCATTTTCTTGTGCATTTCATCTTCATCACTTCTGGCAAGTTTGAAATTCTTGCAGGCCATCCAGTGATTAAAGTGGCATTCTGATTTATGACCTTTTGCATGCTCCCAAATTATGCATTGCCAAGGGGTTGTTTGGCAGCATGGATTTTTGGCAGTTAGGAATTGGATTGTAGGATTTTCAATCCAACTCATGTTTGGCATCCCCCAAGACCTGGATTTCAGTTCCCACTGGATTTAAAATTCTCAAAAGGGCCCCTCTTAAAATCCAAGAGAAAGGGGACTTATACATTACCCATCTTCATAACAGACCATTTCGGACCTGTTACAGTCCAAAAATTTCGACACGTGCCATTACGACCCCATACCATTTAACTGTCCGTGCTGTTACCATTACATAAAAGGCCATTATGTTACCATTTTTGTATAACCTGGATATCAACAGAAGAAGGGTTTTAGGTAAGGGGGTATATGATACTTAGGGTGTGTATGGCGCTTGATACCTAGGCACTTAAGAAATTGTACTGTGTCATACGTTAATTAAAGTTAAACTGACTAAGTTGTGGAACCCACACTAATTCGCGGTCACAACAACATTTTGGTTGAACAATCTTAAGCCTCTGATTCTGGACACTTGATTGTTTCTATGGAACTGTTGAATATTTTTCATTTTTTACTTGCATGCTAGAAGTTATTCACCTGCTAATTGCTATTCACCTTTGCCTAATCATGCCTTCACCTACTTATACCTGTGTTGGGCCCATCGTGTTGTATGTATTCCATTCAACCCATGCACTAAATGAGTCTCACTATGATGATGGGATGCTCCAAAAATAGGCTTATCCAATCATTATTTGGGCCACACCATAAGAAACAATCACCTAAAAAGAAATTTGGGCATTTACTTGAATTATGATGTTAGTGGGCCACTTGATGCTCTCATTTTTGGGCCAAGGCTCAATACTATTGTTACCTAAAACACGAAACCCATGTTTTCCTTTCCGGATCGGGCAATCTGGATTATGGGTCATTTGTCATCCAGATTGCTATTTTTAGCGACACAAAATTACTTCTCTATATACCATGGATTAAGTTAATACAAATTTATATTTACAATGTAGAGATTTATACTTTTATTTATTTAGTTATAATATAACACTAAGCATGCAAGGTCTATTAATAACATCCATAATTTCATATATAAATCCAATATGAGTTCATATATAAGATTGTATTGCATACACAATGTGTGTATTGGAGTAACGCACATGATCCTACCCCTATCATACCGCATATTGGATGAAGAATTGTCCTGTGTGCCCGTTCCCGTACCATGTACCAAAGCAACCCTTGATTGTCCTACGTGTTGCACACGTATGTCATGTTGGGATATTTGAGCCCATTAACCTTTTAAAATTCATTATCTTATGAATATACATGGTGTAATTCCTAGGGTCCACATATTGAAAATCCAGGTAACCAAACACAATTTCTGGATTCCATGGGATTGAAAATTTAGGTTGCCAAACACGATTGATAAAATGAAAATCTCAGAGATTGAAAATCCCAGATTTGGATTCTTAGTGTTAAAATCCAAATCCAAGGTGCCAAACGTCCATCCCTAACCAAGATCTTCTTATGTCTCACAAAATTACCTAGCTGCACTTTTATTGTTTGAATTAATTGAGAACTAGAACTACACAAGCGTGCCAATTTTTTTGAAGGTTCTCTGATGTAACTATCCTCTTTGCTCCCCCTGTCTATAAACCTTACATATCTTTGAAAGATCTCTTGTTTTGCTTTGGTTGGAGTAAGACATCCATGCGATATTACGTACAAAAGAAAATGACAAGTGATGCCTTGTTTGCAGGCCTCAGATAACAATAGCAACAGCAATGATGATTTGTCATCGCTTCTACCTTCGCCAGTCTCATGCCAGGAATGAGTGGCAGGTAATTTTATATTCTTACGTTGGCATGGGATCCTAATTTATTTTTGCCAAATTGGTGGGATGAGTGGTAGAAAGTAATCATGTTCCAACAGAGCATTTATGTGTTGATTGTCATTTGTAATATGTTCAGTGATAATGTACTTGACCCAATATAGGTCATCCTTTTTAACATATATAAATTTTTTTTAGGGCCAAACAAAATGGCAAAACAGCAAGTGATCCTCTTGTAAACCACTATCAAGCCAAGAAAAAGGGGAACAACAAAGGGCAGCCATTGCCCCCAACAAAACACGGGTACTGACTTTGACGTTCCCATACCCAAGACCAGCACCCTCCCAAAAAAAAAAAACGAGCTAAAGGTTTACTTCCCCCTGCACAAGAACACGTGACAGGGAAGGCAATGTTGTGCTTTTTAAAATTATCCAACATTAGGATTTTATTAGTTGTTGCCACCTAAGCAAAAGCTTTAACCCTTTGCGTCACCAGAGCCGTCCAAACTTTAGCATGAGGAGAATAATCATCCTCCCTCGGCAACAAATCCTACAGAATGTTCTTGCCGAAGAATTGGCATTTGGAGTCCATCGCTAACTTTTCCTGTCATCAGTCCCAGTGTCTATATGAATTTCTCATAACCTGCATAGCAGAATCGCAAACAAAGCTGCCTCCTTGTAGGACAAGTTTCTTCACAATTGGATATTTGGAACCACATCATCCCCCACCGTTTTATAGCACTCCTTCAGCTTGGCATCCTGGAACAGTGCAATCCCTGTATCCTTCCAACAAATGCCCCTGAATCCCATACCACCTCTGTTGGATGTCTCCACCAGTACCGTTGGACTATTGCCCCACTTTGCTAATAGTTTTCCGCCCCTCAGAACTTCTTAAGTTGGCACATTTTACATGAGAACCATCCTCCCTCTGGATCACCATATTTTTCCCCAATCACATTCCTCCATGGACCTCCACACAGCCACTTCAGAGGGTCCAATTCCTCTTCCTAATGCTACCAATCCCAAGACCCCCATCTCTCATTGGCTTCTGGACTTCCTTATCAGTTCATAAAATGAAAGTTGTGCCCTGCCTTACTCCCTTTCCACAAAAAGTTTCCTTTACCTAAACACTCAATTTGTTTCCAAATCCCAGCCTTCTAAGAGAATAGGAGGAAATCCAAATCAACATGGTCATTAACCTTTTCCATGTCAATCTCGCACATGATTTTATCATCACCCTTTTAGATCTGGAGTCTATAAATCTCATTGGCAACCAGAATACAATTCAAACCCGCTTGGGGTTTGGGTGAACGGTTAGTGTCATGGGTTTGCTCCCCATAGACGTGGTTTCGATTCCCGTCCCCGTGCTTTTACTCTTTGCACATGGTTTGCGGGTGATTGCGTGCATCCACAGTGAATAGTCTCGCCTTCAAAAGGGGCGGGGACACCTTGTTGTCATTAAAAAAAAAAACAGAATACAATTGAGGATACGCTTTTCTTTAATAGAAGCACATTGGGATGGGGAAATCTCTAAGCTCCATGCCTCATGCAATGTCATCAACAAATCCTTCGCTAGAATCTTATAAAACCTGCTCACCAGGCTGATAGGCTTGAAATAATAATATTTTATACCTCCTTCAACCTTTGGAATAAGAGTGATAAATATAATATGGCGTTTAAGCCCTACCTCATTTTGGCAATCATGAAAGTCAGAGAAGCTCACAATATCATCTTTATAATGTTTCAACTTCCAACAACTTCGCCACAGAGAAACCATCTGGCTTTGGCGCTTTGTCCTTGAACATCTCAAAAACCACTATACCAACCTCCTCTTGTCAAAGCTTCTTCAAGTTAATTGGCTATAGAGTTTGGAACTGACTTAAAAGTTGAACCATTCAACAATTAATTGAATGCCAGTGGTAAGGTTGGCAATGGGTTGGGTCGGGATCAGCATGAGCTCGAGCTTTTTACTAAACAGGCCAAGACTTCTGGCCCAAACCCGACCCATGATTCATTACCCCCAACCCTGACCCAACCCGATCAAAATTCATCAAGTCTAAGCCCAACCTGACACGACCATTTAATTGTATGTGGTCAGGCTCAAACGACCTGACCTGATCCAGCATTACCCAACTCAGATTTAAGAATGGAAAATGGGGCCGAATGGTAATGGCCATCCTGGACAGATTAGTGGATACATACATGCATCTTATGTATCTAGACCTCTTTTCAGTTCGACTGAAGGCATACATTTTCTCACATATGCCTTACCCGCTACCCATTTATCTTGGCTTAATCCCACCTCAACAGCAGGTTGGGCCAATTGACCCACAGCTGACCCAACCCATTTTCACCCCTGAGTCCCTGACTGATGGTCTTGATTACTGGACTATGGGCTCAAGTTGTCAAAATTGAAAACCTGTGTGTATATTGTGCAAAAATGAGGGCCACATTATATAATTCTTGTACAATTTGGTGACAATATTTGTGTGTGTGTGTGTGTGTCGCGCGCGCGCGTGTGTGTGCGTGTGTGCGTGCGTGCTTGCCATTTATGTCCACCTTTGAGTGGCTTTATTATGCCTTGAAGTCTGATCAAACTGCACCTATTTTGCAGACCATTGCAACAGCTAGCATGTTTTTGGCAGGCAAGGTGGAAGAAACACCCCGTTTGCTGATGGATGTTGTAGTGGTAGCATATGAGACAATGTATAGAAGGGATCCTGCTGCTTCCCAGAGAATCAAACAAAAAGTACTTGCTACCCCCTTACCATTTCTCACCTGCCTTGTGTCTTGCTTTGATCTGGAACTGACCGAATCTCTTGCGTTCCATGTGCAGGAACTTTATGAGAAGCAAAAAAGCCTACTCTTAACTGCTGAGAGACTGGTACTATCAGCGATTGGATTCGATTTCAATATTCAACTTCCCTACAAACCGCTTGTTGCTGCTTTAAAGAAACTCAAGATTGACAGTGACATGTGCAAAGTGGCATGGAATTTTGTGAATGATTGGTATGCGGTCCATTTTTATTCGCAACTTCTCTGCTTTAAATTTAATTAAGAGTTTTTTTTTTTTTTTTTCTTTGCCAAGTTCTTTATTGTGGGTTACAAGTGTTTAAGCTTATGATTCTGCTTCTTTATCGTCCTTAGAATCTGAAAAGGTTGTGGATGGGCATGTAGGCTGCGGACAACGTTGTGCCTGCAGTATAAACCCCATTATATTGCGGCGGGGTCGCTGTGCCTTGCTGCCAAGTATAGCCAAGTGAAGCTTCCTTCGGAGAAGGGGATGGTTTGGTGGCATGAGTTCGATATTACACCAAGACAGTTACAAGGTTTAAAACTCTTCCTCTATTTCATTGGGTCCAACAGTCATTTACTCCTTATTCTTGTACAAAAATGTGAAGCACTGAACATGGAGGTGTAAAAGTCAAGATCAATTCCCACCTTCTCCGTATGGGAAGGAAAATGGACATGACTTCAGTGAACAGGTTGCAGTGTGCACCAAGAGTAGGTGTGTACATATACCTCCCACCTCCGAAGGCAGTGAGCAGAAGTCCAGCATCCATGTCAAAATGCGTTATTCAAAGGCCCATTTTGAAATGGTGTTGGGATTTTTGCACACCATTATTGGATGGTGGGAGATATGCATGCACAGTGTGCACACAAACTTTCCTAAAGAAAATTGTAATTTTTATGAAGAAATCAATACATATTGCAAAAAAACTATAATACAAAACACTTGGGTGAAATACTTTTTGGGTGTATGTTTGGATGTTCCATGCACCACATTCAAATCACAAATGAGGTAAGAATGGGATCTATTTCTTTCTTAGCTGGTTATTTAAGTTGAAAAGGTGGGAAAGAAGCTTGCTGCAGGTTCCATCTTCTATGCCACCTAGGTATGCAACTTGAGTTGTGTTGGCTTGGGATTGGATCAACTGAACCTGCCACAAATAAATCAGTTAACCCAAGAAGTCGGACTATCATTCATATTACTCAACCGGAACTTGACCTCCACTCATCTGAAATTCATAAATTATGGTAGTGAAGCTTGAATCAAATCACTGATATAAAGATCCCACTACAGATGACCCAAACTTCGAGTTTTTTTTTTGTTATGTTAACTACTCGTATTCGGTGGGGCTGGCAACTGGTCAGGTCGACACACAGGCCAACCAATCCAGCCTGCTTTAAAAAAAGAGGTTTGGGTTGAGTTTATTGGATTTTGGGTCAGGCTCAGATCAGAAAAAAGTTGGCCCATTCAACTATGTACATTTGGTTCATATTATTGACCTTTGTGCAACCTCACCTGACACGCATGCAATCATGCACACAGAGGTAGGTGTACTCACATGTTTTGTGCATCAGATAGACACACACACACAGCATAAGGTCCACCTCAACCATTAAATTAGCCCTTCACGTACACACGCACATGCTCTCACAGCCACGCAAGTGGTGGTTCTCATTGGCCCCATTTATTGATTTTTCTTGCAGAGGTTATTAAGCAGATGCAGGAGTTATTGGAGCAGAACAAGAAAGCAGCAACTCCTTGTGCTCGTGGAAAGGTCACACGAGCCCCAGTTGTAGCTGAAAAGGAAGCATCCAGTAGTCCAGATTCATGTGTTTTAAATGGGTCTGTTGTTGCCACTACTTCAA